>SJYA01011582.1:0-12508 GCA_006410615.1 Neotragus moschatus
GCAGGGTGAGGCAAGGTTTGGGAGAATGAATGCCTTCCAGCGCTTCTGGGACAAAATTAGCCACAGTCTTCAAGGTTCTCCAGATGCATTCTAGCTACCTCTTGGGAGGTCGCCTTAACTCTATTATTTAAGTATAAGCTATTTCATCAAAGGAAATAACATAACATCCTGGATTTACTAGGTGTAATATTTTGCTGTGTTTCCTGCAGTTCTCAGAATCTTCCGTAAAAGCAGACCTCTAAGCCGCATCCCTTTGGCCTTTCTCCCAAAAAGTCATCTCCATGCCAAAATTGAGAGCATCAGTTCCTTGTAATTATATTTTGTTTGTTTGTTTTATTTGGCTGTATTAAGTGGCATGCGAGATTTCAGTTTCCCCATCAGAGATCAAATCTGTGCCCCCTGCATTGGGAAAGCAGAGTCTTAACCACTGGAGCACCAGGGAGGTCCTATAATTTTTTTTTTTTTAATTTTTGCTTTGCTTTAACCACACGTTATATGGGCATCTCTGGTGTCTCAGACGTAAAGAATCTGCCTGCAAGGTGGGAGACCCAGGTTCTATCCGTGGGTTGGGAAGATCCCCTGGAGAAGGGAACAGCTACCCATTCTAGTATTCTTGCCTGTAGAATTCCAAGGACAGAGGTGCCTGGTGGGTTACAGTCCGTGGAGTCGCAGAGAGTCCGACGGGACTGAACAAAAAACCCTTTCACTTTCACACGTTATATAGCCATAAGCAATGTGCATTTGAAATATGTAGACTCCCTGGTGGTCCAGTGGGGGCTTAGGTTCAGTCCCTGCTCAGGCAACTGAGATCCCACCAGTCACTCATCAAAGCAAAAAATGCAGACCCATAAATGATGTACTGTACATACCCTCTTGCCACTTTCTCTTTGTCACTCAGCTCTGGTTCCTGAAACTTACAGAGAGTAATCCACATAGTTCTGGTGCAGCCATTTTTATCTTCTGTATAACACCCCATTGCAGGACTAAACTATGGTTTATCTGTTCCTCTAGTGATGGGAAATTAGCCTTGATTCCAGTTTTTAATATTACAAATAGCACTATAGGAAACATCTTCAAATGTGTCTTCTTGTGTCAGTGTGTGGGTCCCCCTAGGACTGGGCTTTGCCAGGAATGGGTTATAGGTGGGCAGGTGGGAAGGGCCGGAGGCAGCCAGGCCCCTGAGCCCAGCACATGGAATTTC
This sequence comes from Neotragus moschatus, assembly GCA_006410615.1. Classification (NCBI taxonomy): domain Eukaryota; kingdom Metazoa; phylum Chordata; class Mammalia; order Artiodactyla; family Bovidae; genus Neotragus; species Neotragus moschatus. The sequence goes on from SJYA01011582.1 coordinate 1,202, forward strand.
TGGGTCACAGGGCTGTCTTACGTCTTCAACTTCACCAGGTATTGCCAAATTGGTCTTATCTCCAGTGCTATCTCTTTAACTGACATTGGGGGGTCTTGCTTCCCCAAGAGATCTGGGTGACTGCCATTTCCTGGGTATATAACTTAGCCCTGGAGTGCATGCCACCATCTGCTTATTTCACAAATATTTCTTGACATCAGCTGTGCCATGAGTCATACCATCCCTGTGTCTGACCCAAGAAGCTTGTGTCTTTGACAGCCTCTGTGAAGCTGGCAGGCTAACTACCTGTGAGCTTGCCAACAGGGCAAAATCTGAGACCCTTCCCCACCACGTGCAAGGCACTATCATGAGCCTGCCGGGGGCAAACAGAAGGGTCCCTCTTGGCCTGTTTTGAAGGGTATGATGGTTAATTTTATCCATCAGCTTGATTGGGTCATGGGGGTGGCCATGTATGTGTGTTAGTTGTTCAGTCATGTCTGACTCTTTTCGACCCTATGGACTGTAGCTCACCAGGCTCACCAGGCTTCTCTGTCCATGGGATTCTCCAGGCAAGAGTACTGGAGTGGGTTGTCATGCGCTCCTCCAGGGGATCTTCCCAACCCAGGGATTAAACCTGGGTCTCCTGCATTGTAGGCGGACTCTTTACCATCTGAGCCACCAGGGAAGCCTGGAGAGTCCGTATATTTGGTTTAATGTTATGTCTGGGTGTGTCTATGAGAACGTTTCTGGATGAGATCAACATTTTTTTTTTTTTTTTTTTTTGGTCACACCTCATGGATTGCAATATCTTAGTTCTGTGACCAGGGATCGAACCTGGGCCCCAGAAGTAGAAACGCCAAGTCCTAACCACAATGTCCAGGGAATTCCCAAGATCAACATTTACAATTGGTAAATGGGTGAAGCTGATTGCCCTTCCCAATATGGGTAGGCTTTATATAGTCCATTGAAATCGGAGAATAGTAAAAGGTTGAGTAAGAAAGAAATCTCTCTCTGCCTCAGTGATTTCAAGGTGTGTCGTTGAACTTCTGCCCTGGAACTCAGACTCAGGCTAGAGCTACACCATTAGTTCTTCTGCGGTTCAGACGTTTCAGCCTCTATACTTATGTGAGCCAATTCTTTGTAATAAATTTCTCTACACACCTGCGTGCGCGCACACACACACACACGGGCTTTCCAGGTGGCTCAGTGGGTAATGAATCTGCCCGCAATGCGGAAGACACAGGAGCTGCAGGTTCAGTCCCTGGGTCGGGAAGGTCCCCTGGAGAAGGGCATCGTAATCCACCCCAGTGTTCTTGCCTGGAGAATCCCGTGGACAGAGGAGCCTGGTGGGCTACAGTCCATGGGGTTGCACGGAGTCGGATGCGACTGCGCACGCATATCCGTCCATCCATATCCATCCCGTAGGGCCATTCTCTGGAGAACCCCGGCAGCACAAGGGGCTCACGGTTAAGAGAGAACTTCACGCCACACCCCACGTTTTCTTAGCAGCGTTTATTACCATCAGGTGATCACAGCAGCGCTTTTGTTCCTTTGCTTATTTTCCATCCACCGCAGCCCCATGGAAGGAGGTCCCTGGTCTGTCTTCTTCACCCTTGCAGAGAGCCTAGCATATGGGCAATGCTCAAAGAATCCCGGCTGAGTGAATGAATGAATGAACTTAGGCGCTGGACCAGAGCAGAGTGAGGACGGCAGTGGTGGGCGGGGAGACGTTGTACTGGAGGAGGGCGGGAAGTATGTGATCTGCAGGTTCTGAGCATTTACGACGTCCCTGCAAGGAGCCACCGCCCAGTTGCCTCGCCAGTGGCAGGAGGGGAGTCCTGTGCGCAAAACCCGACACTGGAGTGGTGGATGTGTACTAAGTTCCTTTGGTGGGAACAGCCCTCTCTGCATCCCACAGTCACATTGGGGGCAGCCCTGGTCGTACCGGGAGATGCTGCTCCCACCCCAGGCCACAGCTGATTGGATCAAGGAGCACCCCGATCCAGGCTGGGCCAATCAAATGGCTTCCCTGGGAGTTTGGAATTGGGGCTAAGAGTCAACAGGGAGAAAGAGTGATTCATGGTTTCTGCGTGTGTGTGTTGGGACCCGAGCACGTAAAACAAGGTGCTATGCAGAAAAGAATGGAGTGGGGCCACACCAGGGAGCTGAGGAGAGAGGAGAAGAGAGGCAGGCACTCTGGACCTGACTCAGGTCCTTCCTTGGCCCGTGGGCACTGGCACTTGGGCACTGCGAGACCCCTCTGGGCCTGATGACCCAGTTACTTTCACCACTTAATCCAGTTCTGGTATTTCTTTAGCTTGAAACCCACAGTCTCTATGGATGAAATCAATGTGTTAACTTGCCACTTGGGTGTGTGTATCCACCCCGGAGGAAGATTCCCTTTCCTCTTTGTGTTTTGCCTGTTAAGTGGGAGGGCAGCCCTGGGCCCACGCCCATCGGGAGGTCAAAGCGGGTGACTAGGTCCCAGAGGGAGAAGAAGCCAGCTTTGGGTTAAACGCATTCCATAGAGAAGCCAGACCAGTCATTCCCGGACCCGGCTCTTGGCCATCCATTTGTGACTGACTCGGGGACCGGAGGTGGCACTTGTTTAGGGAACAACAGTGAGAGACCTGAGTGGTGCGTAGAAGCAGAAAGAACAAGAAACTTGCCTTGGTGACACTGGATTGTAATTGCTGGGGCCTCCCCCCACCCCCAGCCCCGCCAGAAGGGCACCCTGTTGGGCAGCACCCAGTCTTCTTATTCATTGTAAATCCGTAGGGGGATTGATGCAGTGCTTGACCGAGAAAACCTTGGACTGCTAGAAGGTAAAGGAGCAGAACAGACAAAAGACATCCAGAAGGACTTCCCTGGTGGTACGGTGGCTAAGAACGCCCCTGGCAATGCCAGGGACACAGGTTTGATCCCCAGTCCGGGAAGACCTCACATGCCCTGGAGCAACTAAAACCGTGCGTCACTACTGCTGAGCCCACGTGCCGAAAAGTATGCAGCCCGAGCGCCCCAGAGCCTGAGCTCCATGACAGTCGCCCTCACTCACGGCAGCTCGAGAGCCACGTGCAGCAACAAGGACCCACCACCGCCAAAAATAAATAGGTAACTTTTTTAAAAAGAAAGGGTTTTGGTGAAAGTCTGTACCAGAAACACAATTGCAGAAATGCACAGAAAAAAGAGAATCAGAGAATCTCCTGGGGGTAGCCTCTTGATTTTTTTTTTAATCATCCAGGAGTGCAAGGAGGGAACTTTCCAGAAGTCTTGCCTTCCACGCTACCTGCTCCCTGCCTACCTTCTAGGTTCCCACCCTGTCCTACCCATCCATCTCACTGCTCTCACGTCCCATGACCACACATCTACTCCTCCATCTTTCCCTGAGCCCTCTGCTAAGGTGCCCCACGCTCATCCTGTGAGCTGACCTGTAAGGCAGGGATGATGGCTACAGCCGTTCTACAAAGGAGGAGCCAGGGCCTAGAGAGAGCACTAACCTGCCAAGGGTCCTCTGTCTGGCTGTAGCAGAGGCAGAATTTGAACCCAGGCTGTTTGTTTCCTGCAGGTTGGAAGAGAGAGAGAGGCAGCGCAGTGGGTGAGGAGGGCTCAGGGGGCCTCCCAGGGTCTGAGTACCCATCCTGACTCCACCACTGTCTACGCATGTGATGAATTCCTTGGGCACATCATTCAACCCCTTGGAATTAATATTTCACCTGTAAAATAAAGATTTCCACTCCACAGGGCAGGCTGAGGATTAAATGAGACAATGACTCTAATGCACCCAGAATCTGGCCCTTAGCAAGCTCTTAAATAAAACAACATATAATAATGGTATTTGTAAAACATATGATAGCCAATAAAAGTGTCTGAATCCACAGTGATTGAAACTAAATCAGTGATTGATTGACAGGGGAGGAGGCAGAAAGGGAGAGATGAGAGTTACAAAATGGCAAAGGGACTATTCTGGGGGTGATGGGTGTATAAATGTGTCGAAACTTGGTTTGATTTGTTGTATGTCAGCTTTGGATCTTCTCTCGTGGTTCAGTGGTAAACAATCTGCCTGCCAATGCAGGAGACTCAGGTTTGATTCCTGGGTTGGGAAGATCCTCCGTAAAAGGAAGGAAATGGCAACCCAGTCCAGTAGTCTTTGCCTGAGAAATCCCAGGGACAGAGGAGCCAGGCAGGCTACATACAGTCCATGAAGTCAGATGTGAGGTCTTCAGTCCATGAAGTCCACAAAGAGTCGGACATGGCTGAGCGACTAAACAGCAACAAAATGTTGTTTTTACCTCAATAAAGGTCATGTTTGAAGACATATGTAATACTCCATAGCCATTAAGATTTTACAGAAATAAAAGGGGTATCACTGTAAAAGATAACAAGAGAAGAACATCAAATGCCACGTGCCCGAGGAGAGCCCCTCCATATGAAATAGACACTGATGAGACTAAGTTGAGAACAGCGTTTAGGGTGGACAGTTGGCTTTTTATATAATCTAGGGGTCTGAACTTTTTCTGTTGCCATTTTCTCTGAAGGGCACAGAGGTAGTGAGAGTGGGGTTTGAACCCTGGTCTCTTGAGTCCTCAGACCAGCAACTCACCAGCACCCTCTAGCGCTTCCCTCGGGGCGAGCGGGTCTCGCCAACCCAGAGCAGTTTTCCATTCTATCAGCCTGGTGACACCTCACCTTGCCGTCAACTCAGACGCGCTCTGGGAAACAGGTGTGGCCCAGGGGGCGCTGTCTCTGGTCCTGAAAATCTCCTCCAGCTGCGACCCCAAGGCTGTGCCCTACCCTCAGTAGAGCTGCACGTGCGAGCGTCAGTTGCTTAGTCGTGTGCCCTCTTTGAGACCCCAGACTGTAGCCTGCCAGGCATCTTTGTTCATGGGATTTTTTTCAGACAAGAATACTGGAGCGGGGTGCCATTTTCCTCCTCCAAGGAATCTTCCCAACCCAGGGATTGAACCCGACTTCCCTGTGTCCCCTGCATTGCAAGCGGATTCTTTACCACCTGAGCCATCAGTGAAGCCCCATCCCCCGCAGAAGCACCCTTCCAAGACTTTCCTGGTTGCTCTTTCGAGTTATGATGGCCTTAAGGAGTCAAGCTGGTGGTTTTGAATGTTTCTTATTATCAATTTAAACATTGTAGGTGATGCTCCAAGAGAGAGGTAATGGAAAGTGTAAGAGGGAAAGAGACGATGTAGGGACCTGGGGACAGTGGGAGTGAAGGGGTCGGGCTTCCAGGGACAGTGATGCAGGATGGCAGCTACCATGGGCTTGGACAATTTATGAAGACAGAATGTGGATCTGAAATACCCAGAAGCACTCCCCTTTGTAAGATTTATAACAAAAGTTAATAAGAAGTGGAGGACTTCCCTGATGGTATGGTGAATAAGAATCCACCTGCCAATGGAGGGAACATGGGTTCGATCCCTGGTCGGGGAAGATTCCACATGTCTCAGAGCAACTAAACTCATTCCCGCAACTACTGAGCCCTCAGACCCTAAAGCCCACACTCCCCAACAAGAGAAGTCAGTGCAATCAAAAATAAATAATTAAACCGATTTTTAAAATATGAAATGGAGTTAACAGTTCTAATGGAGTGGCCACCAGGAGCCATATCCATGCTAGCAAAACAGAAGAGTTCATGTAGAATCAAACTTGTCCACAGAGAGCTTCAGTGCCTAATGTTGTCTGAAGAAAATATGAAACTCCCTCAGTCGCCTAAAGGACCATATCACAGGAATTAATAATAATAAAAAAAAAACCTGCAGGCTCTCCACCACCATCCCCCCAATCTGATTGCTTCATTTTCCATAGCAGCAAGTTTTCTAGGTACACCTTGCACAGATCTCAGAGTACTAGAAGCTCCCATTCGAAGACGATTTCTCTTAAGATATTCATTTGTTTTTAAAATATTTATTTTTCTTTGGTTGTGCTGGGTCTTTGGTTGCAGTGTGTGGGATCTAGTTGCCTGGCCTGGGATTGAACCTGAGCCCCGTGCATTGGGAGCATAGAGTCTTAGCCACTGGACCCCCAGAGAAGTCCCTACAATTTCTCTTAAGATATTCTAGATGAACTAATTTTCATCTTAAGATACTCAGTGATACTGGAAATACATAAGTTGTTTTATATTAAAAAAAAAAAAGATTTCTTAAAAGAAGAGGAATGGGGCCTTGTCAAGATGGTTATGCGGTTGAGGGGCACGTGGGGGTCAGTTGTGTCCTCCTGAGTCTCAGATATGGCTGGACTGTCCAGAGAGCTCCTTGTGGAAGGTTTTGAGGTCCTCTGCCCTGTGGCCATCTTCCCATCCTCCACAAATTCCAGTGGCCAACTTCAGGCTAAGTGGCCAAATGACAAATCAGGAAACGTGCACATTTTCAAGGGCACAAAATGCCATTTGAGAATGCACAATAGCACCAACGGGGAGGGTTACCCAGGCCCCACAACAGCCTTGCCCATGGCTAGCTGATCCAAGGTCGAGGTACTGGGGTTGGGTCCTTGGGCTTCTCTCTCCAAGAAGGCAGTACCAGGCCAATAGGGCCTCGGAGCTTCCACCACTGAGACCTACACGTCCCACTTCTGGGATCCTCTCTCCCAAGTTGGGAGTCACTCAAGTGTTTTTTACGTTCCTGTGGGCCACCCTGGATTATTCTAAGGAGCCCTGGAGAAGCCCAGGCCAGTCAGTATTAGCATCTGTCGTTTGAAAGCAAAGAACGTCCGCTGATACCACAGGTGGTAACGGAGGCAGGGAGACGGAGCTCAGGGAAATGCGGGGATTCAGGCTGGATTACTGAGCCGCGTGGAGACGCTGCAGGAGGCACCCCCTTCCCCACCCTCCATCCTCCAGGAGAGGGGAGACCCAGAGCTCAACGTGACCACAAGCAAAGCAAGCGCCACCCCAGCTCCCCTGGGGACTGTGTGACCACCGAGGAGAAGGGGTCCAGGACTCTGAGAAGCTGAGACCAAGACCCCCCTCCTCCACACCACCACCAGGACAGGGCTGCGTGCTAACGAAACTGGAAAGTCAGAAGCAGTTGAGCGACACGTGCAAATGCCAGCATCTTGCCTCAGAGGCCCCCGGGCTTTTCTGTGAATTGTCTGGAAAACTTTTCTACCGTATCGAAAGGGCCAGGAACTCTGGGGAGGTGAGAGATGGATTCTATGGGGGCTAAACCACAATGTGGTCTAAAATTCCATTTTCCCAGGTCTTTGCTAGAAAAAAAGTGGGGTGTGGAAAATTGCATAACGGACATCGCAATGGGCCGTCTGGAGGACTTGGGAGAGCTGGAGCTCCAGACCCTCAGAAATGCCCCCGAGGACTTCCTTGGTGGTCCAGTGGTTGAGAGTCCACCTGCCAGTGGAGGGGACAGAGGTTCAATCCCTGCTCCAGGAAGATTCCACAATCGGGGGAGCAACTAAGCCTGCGAACCACATCAACAGAAGCCACTGCAAAGAGAAAGCCAGACACTTCAACTTGAGAGTGGACTCCGCTCGCCAAAACGAGAAAGCCCAAGTGGGGCAGCAAAGACCCAGTGTAGCCAGTTAATTCACTGAAAAGAAAAAAGAAACTCCACCTCCAAAGGAACTGTGAGAATCCGCTATTTCACATAATCATGCCATCTGGGGGAGGTGGGTGAGGGGTGTGAGAGGTTATCCAACCAAGGAAGGCTGGCAGAACTCGGGACACACAGGAGACTCTGCACTGGAGCCGGGGGCAGTGGGGGGGGTGCTGGCTCAGCAGGCCAGGTGACCGGGGATCAGGCAGCATTGCGGGCTGATTAATGCAAGCCTGGACCAAAGACAGACCCTGTCACGTGACATCAAAGGGCACAAGTAGGGCTGGAGCTTCACACTGCAGGAAGCATACCCCTGAGTACCGCAGACTTTCCAAGGAGAGCTCAGCATGAATAATGGAAAAGGAATCAATCTTTAGATCCTTAGCTTCCACTGAACTCCTTCCTAAAATTGATCTCCTTTTCTCAGCCTGCCCTTCTGGCACAGTACAGAAGAAAGAGCCGGCTTTCCGCCACCCCGTCTCTGACACCGTTAGAAAAACTGAAGCTGTGTGTACCAGTGAAGTCTCCTTCAACCATGGCCCCCATGATCGATGTATTCATTATTTACCAAAAGGTAAATATTCATGCTATTTTGGCTTTTGTGGCCAAAGGATGATTATAAAGATGACTCAGTCCAGAAAGAAAATTACGATATTCAGAAGGTTATAATCAGAGGAACTTAACATTTTTTTAAGTTAAAAAAATATTTAGCTGTGGTCAAGTATCATATGTTACTCATAAGTGGAATCTAATTTTTTAAAATGATACCAATGAACAAAATGAACAAAACAGAAACAGTCTTACAGATACGGAAAACAAACTTGTGGTTATGAAAGGAGAAACATGGTGGGGGGATAATTCAGGAGCTTGGGATGAATATATACACACTACAAGGTGACTCCCCTCGGGGAGGGCATGGCAAAACCCAGTCCAGTATTCTTGCCTGGAAAATCCCGTGGACAGAGAGGTCCACCGGGCTATAGTCCACCGGGTCACGGAGAGCTGGACACGACTGAAGTGACTCAGCACGCACGCACACATATCTGTTGCTGTTCACTCTCTGAGTCGTATCTGACTCTTTGCAACCCCCTGGACGCAGCACGCCAGGCCTCCCTGTCCTTCACCATCTCCCGGAGTTTGCTCAAACTCATTTCCATTAAGTCAGTGATGCCATCCAACCATCTCATCCTCTGTCGTCCCCTTCTCCTCCTGCCTTCAATCTTTCCCCAGCGTCAGGGTCTTTTTCTGAGTCGGCTCTTTGCACCAGGTGGCCAAAGTATTGGAGTTTCAGCTTCAGTATCAGTCCTTCCGATGAATATTCAGGACTGATTTCCTTTAGGATGGGCTGGTTTGATCTCTTAGGAGTCCAAGGGACTCTCACACATATATAAAACAGATAAGCAACGAGGACATACCGTATAGTACAGGAACTCTACTCAGTATTCTGTGATAACCCACATGAGAAAATAATCTTAAAAAGGATAAATACATGTATATATATATATATAACTGAATCACCTNGATGGGCTGGTTTGATCTCTTAGGAGTCCAAGGGACTCTCACACATATATAAAACAGATAAGCAACGAGGACATACCGTATAGTACAGGAACTCTACTCAGTATTCTGTGATAACCCACATGAGAAAATAATCTTAAAAAGGATAAATACATGTATATATATATATATAACTGAATCACCTTGCTGTACACCGGAAACTAACTCAACATTATAACTCAAGTATACACCAATAAAATTAAAATTAAAAAAACTTTAGTTGTGGAAATAGACATAAAACTTGCCATCTTAACCATTTTTAAGTGTATAGTTCAGTATCGTTAAGCACACTCACATTGCTGTGTCTCCAACTTCCGAAACGCTGCACCTGGGAGAACTGAAACTCGACACCCAGTAAACACTAATTGCTGCCCCTCCCCCAAACACCCGCAGCCAGCTTCTGCAGTCCACTCTCTACAAATTCCACTATTCTAGGGACCTCGTCTGAGTGGAGTCATACAGCACTGTCTTTTGTGACTGGCTTATGTCACTTAGCATAGGGTTCATAGGAACTTTCACACACTTTACAGTTTTAGTATATTTCCATTTTTGTTGCCCCCTATGTAAATCAGTTGTTCATCAGTAAAAAGAGTGTTTTATCACTTTAAAGATTCATTTTCATGGATACAGAATAATTTATCCATTTCACATCAGTTGCATCAACCATGCGAGCATTTTCTGCCCATCAGGTGCAATTTATACACTCTCATAAACCAACTGCAGTTTAGAAGAAGCAAAACTTATGTGATTATGATTTTTACAGTATCACCAAAGGTCAGACAGTAGCACATACAACGCTGTCTTTTTTAGCCAAAAAAATCTTTTATTTGAGAGTAGTTTTAGATTTACAGAAAATTTGCAGAGTTGATACAGACAGTTGCCATACAGCCCACACACCTAATTGCCCCTCCCTCCCCTCTTTTTTTGGGGGGCAGCCGCTGCACTGCTTGTGGGTTCTTAGTTCCCTGGCCACGGACAGCACCTGAATCCCCTGCATGGGAAGGGGGTTCTTAACCACTGGACCACTTAAACTGACAATGAGGAAGTCCCTCATTACAAGTTTAAATGGTTGCAAAAGACTCAATATCCTATTATTGCTAATAATAATAATACCACCACTGCTAATAATAATACCACTAGTTGGTTACCACTAGTTACTTTGCTCTTGTAGGTGTGCCCAATGGAATCTAAACTCCATGGAAGTTTCACCTGCCTTCCTCCACTCATAAAATGCAGGAACAAGTCAGATATTTACAATCAGTTTTTTGTACTTGAATTCACATTTCTATCCTGTTACCCCATCAGATGTCATCCTAATGAAGTGTATTTCCTGCATGAAGTAGTTTACTAATCATCCGATCTAATTTACCTGCAACAAGATATATATATATAGATAGATATATTTACATACACACACACATATATACTACAAGTTAAAACTTAACATGAAACTTTTTCTGGTGACCACAAAGCTCTAGATGTTAAAACATTTCTTTTGGGCTACTATGTTTTAGTTTGTGCGTGTGTGCTAAGTCACTTCAGTTGTGTATGACTCTTTGCAACCCCATGGACGTCACCAGCCAGGCACCTCTATCTGTGGGATTCTCCAGGCAAGAATACTGCAGCAGGTTGCCATTTCTTTCTCCAAGGCATCTTCCCGATCTAGGGATCGAACCTGTGTCTCTTAAGTCTCCTGCAACGGCAGGCAAGTTCTTTACCACGAATGCCACCTGGGAAATACTGTGTTTAGTACATAATCAACCAAAGCAACATAAATGTATTACAAATTTTAAAATAAATAGTTATTATACCAAAAAGTAAGATTTCTATGGAAGGTGTGTCTTTTAATGAGATGGACAGGGTTCTCATTCTCTTTTTCTTTTCCATTTACGTTGAGTTTCCACAGGGACAAATAACTGACTAATTTTCTTCTTTCCAAGGGCTGGAGGTAAGAAAGGGGAGGTGAGAAATTAGCCTGCAGCAAGCTGGGCTGCTGGAGTCTTGCTCAGGAAGGAAAGAGGAAAGCGGCTGAGTTTCTATTGTCTGGAAGAAAACTATACTCAATATCTCATAATTACATATAATGGAAAAAATCTGAACAAGAATATATATACATTATATATATTATTATATATTATATTAATATATAATATAAAATTATTTTATATAATATATATATCATAATTATAAATTATATAACTATTAAATAATTAAA
>SJYA01011583.1:0-12509 GCA_006410615.1 Neotragus moschatus
CTGGTAGGCTACAGTCCATGGGATTTTCCAGGCAATAGTCCTGGAGTGGACTGCCATTTCCTTCTCCGGGGGAATCTTCCCAACCCAGGGATCGAACCTGGGTCTCCCGCATTGTAGACAGAAGTTTTACTGTCTGAGCCACCAAGCTAAAGTGAAGAAGGGTTACTTATTAATTACTTCATAATGGAAAGGTCCAAGAAATAGCTTCTTGCCTAGAAGCAGCTTTCCAGATTAATCGGTGACTAACGTGCTAAGGAAAGATTTTATCATCACAAGGGGGCTTGGTCAGTGTTGGAACAAATGAAAAGGAGGTTCAGAGTGTTTGTGGTGCTGTCCGGGGAAGGCACTGTGCCTGGGGGTTGTGAGGCCGCCTACTCCAGAGAAGTGGGGTGCCACGCTCAGGGGATGTGTGGCCCTCCCAGTGTGTGCCTCTGCCCCTCTAAATTCACACTCATCACTGGTGATCTTGCTTCCTCAGTAGCAGCATCCTGAGATGCAGGGGCCCCTGAATAAAGGCTGGGAACATGATAGGCACTGGAGAGGATGCTGTTTCCACCAAAAATTAACACATAGCACTCTGAACAGTTCATCTTTAGTTGGTTGGTATCAATCTACCACTGAGAAACCAGTTATCTCCAGAAATGCTGCTCTTGGAAAGGCTAGAAAGGGGCATATTCACCCAATGGGCCTTCTTGGTGAGATCTGTGCCCTTGTGCTGGTGGCAGCACCACTCTGTGTCTCCGTGTGCCACAGGTACCCACCCTGATGCCAGTCAGCGGTGGATTAACCACTGCGGCTCCACTAGCAAGCATGGCATTGGCACCAGTTACAGCTCTTAGCTTCCTTTAGCTTTTCACTCCCCTCAGCTAAGTCATGCTCAAAGCAGAGAAATCTAATTTTCTTGGAGTCTATTTGTCCCACGTTATTGGGAATTGGCCATTAATAAAGAGAAAACCACATTGTTGTATTTTTAAAGAATCCAAGTGATGCCTGCATGTGGGTAAAAATCAGTAAGTGTATCTGAATGCAAAGGAGAGAGCTGCGTCGTAACCCACACCCTTCCCCCCTCCCCAGACCTCCTGAGAGGCCGCCACTTCAGAGACTTCTGTGCTCAGGCTTTGCAAACTTTGCCTCCATGTCTGGAAAGATCATCTGCTGCCATCTTGCTGTGGGAGAGGAGGGGACACTCTACACTCAGCCCCCTTGGCTAGAGCCACCGTTTTCAGTTCCTTTGCTGTTTACCCTTGACACTCAAAAATGTTATACTTCAAATTTTTGTTTTTATTGTTGTTCCAAAGTTTTAAAGTGTTTGTAGCCAGGGATATGCCAGGATGCCAATGAACAAAGAATAAGTTTAGAATATATCATCTCAAGTCTCTTCAAGCCCTACACCTGAAATTTTAGGATATACTGTGCCTGCGGGAAGCGAACGTGCCACAGAGCATCAGGGGTACATTCTTGAACAGTGCTGTCACTTTCCCATTAAGTGACGGAGTAAGACTGCCCGCAGAGGGCTGGANCCAATGAACAAAGAATAAGTTTAGAATATATCATCTCAAGTCTCTTCAAGCCCTACACCTGAAATTTTAGGATATACTGTGCCTGCGGGAAGCGAACGTGCCACAGAGCATCAGGGGTACATTCTTGAACAGTGCTGTCACTTTCCCATTAAGTGACGGAGTAAGACTGCCCGCAGAGGGCTGGAGCGTTGCTGTCTGCCAGCACTGAGGCCGTCTGTACCTCGAGGACAGTGTCTTTACCAGATGAGGTACTGGTGTTTCATAGCCAAGAGAGGGGCCACAAACCTCAAGTGAGGGCTGGAGACGTGGTTTCCTGGGCAATGGTGAGAGTGGACTACAGAAGGAGGACAATACAGACACCTCCTGCAAGAATACGCAGACTGTGGACNCCAATGAACAAAGAATAAGTTTAGAATATATCATCTCAAGTCTCTTCAAGCCCTACACCTGAAATTTTACGATATACTGTGCCTGCGGGAAGCGAATGTGCCACAGAGCATCAGGGGTATTTTCTTGAACAGTGCTGTCACTTTCCCGTTAAGTGACGGAGTAAGACTGCCCGCAGAGGGCTGGAGCGTTGCTGTCTGCCAGCACTGAGGCCGTCTGCACCTCGAGGACAGTGTCTTTACCAGATGAGGCACTGGTGTTTCATAGCCAAGAGAGGGGCCACAAACCTCAAGTGAGGGCTGGAGACGTGGTTTCCTGGGCAATGGTGAGAGTGGACTACAGAAGGAGGACAATACAGACACCTCCTGCAAGAATACGCAGACTGTGGACAGCACTGGGGAGACAGCCTGAGCTCTTAGGACTGCGGCACACCCTGGGACATCGCCACCCGCTCACGCATCAACCTGCAGGCAGCTGGATTTCTTCCACTGAAGACTGGAACCCTTATGTCCGTCCCAGCTGACCCACCAGGTGGAGGCGCCTGAGACCAGAGAGGGCGATGCTTTTCCAACTCTCATCTTGCGGCTGCCATTATAGCTGTTACCAGTGGGGCAGATCGGTCTGAGCTTCCTAGGAGGAGAAGTGCTTAGAGGGGAGCCCACAGAGGTAACAGAAGGGAGTAGAATTTGAGTTGGGGGCCGAGGTGTATATCCTGGCCCTAGACATGGGTTTTTGACCCTGTCTGACCCTATTCTAACCCTGAGAGAGAGAACGTGTGCACGATTGAACTTCTCATGGTGAGGAGGTCTGTGTCTTATTTACAACTCTGCCTCCAATGTCCAGTGCAAGGTTGATGTCTTCTGGGTTCTTGATACACATGGCAGAAAATGAGCAGTGACTTTTGTTGAACAGAAGTTTTCGATTTAATATAGTCAAAATTATCAAGTGTCTTTATTGTTACTACCTTTGTGTCCCTTAAGAAATCTGGCCATATCCCAAGGTTAAATAGATGTGCCATTAGACTATTTATAGAAGTTTAAAGGTTTGCTTTTTGTCATTGAGGCCTTAATGCACCTGAAATTGATTTTTGTGAATGGCATCAGGTAGAAATTAATTTTTTATCCTATGTACAGTTAATTTTCTAGCACCATTTATTGCAGAACCCCAATATGGTCACCCATAATCTGCCATGCATCCCGTCAGCTGTCAGAGTTTGAAATATACATGTGGGTCTGGTTCTGGGTTCTTAGTCCTGCTCCTTGCAAGGGTCCCACTTCTTAGTTGCAATGATTCGTCTGTGAATTTCCTTCATCTTTGCATTTAAGCAATCATCTTGTCTGCAAAGTGTCTTTGATGGTGTCTTTCCCATCCTTTCCTTTTCCTTGCCTTATGGTTTAGGACCTCTACAGCTGCGATGAGGGAATGCTGGTGCGGGGCACTGCCTTGCTCCTGATTTTCATAGGAACCCTTCTAAAATTCCCTTACCTAAATTTTATTCCCTGAATAAGATGTTTGCTGCAGGTTTTTGAGAAATGCTCTATAGTTTGCAGAGGACGTGCCTAGACGCTGTAACAGACTCTGAACGACAAGCAGGGCTCTTGCGGGGGCTGCTTGGTGTCAGTCAGTGCCTCCGCCCCCTCCAGCAGCGGCCCTGCCATCCTCTGCTGACTCCATCGTGAGGCCAAGAGGGCTGCCCCAGCTGCCGCCCTCAGACTCGCCTTCCAGCCACGGGGAAGAGGAAAGAGCAGGGTAGAGGCACACTCCTTACCTTCTAAGGCATAATCCGTGATCGCCACAGCCACTTCCACCCGACGTCCCTTGGCCAGAACCTAGTCGTGTGGTCAGACCTGGTAGTGTAGGAAGCTGGGAAGTGAGGCAGAGTCAACCACACTCTCAGCTGGAGCTGTGGCAAGGGGCAGAGTGAGGGCCGTGTGGGCTGCTTCCTGCTGCATGCCCACCTCGGACTCAGAAAGTGTCCTTCTGTGTATGCCTGGGTTCCGAAGTGGCTTTCTTTTTTAATTCTTAATATAAACGAGTGGTGAATTTTATCAAAGCCTTTTTGCCTGCATTCTTTTAAATGATCAGATTGTTTTCCTCTTTTAATCTTACAGTTTGATCTATGACAACATTTTCTAATGGCCATCCAACCTTGCAGGCCAGAGATTAAACTTGATTTGATCGTGATGTATTGATTTCATCTTTCATGTGCACTGCTAGATTTAGTTTTCAATATTTTATTAGGATCTTTGTATCTTTTTCATGAGTGAGATAGATCTGTAGTTTTCCTTTCTCATATTTTCTTTGTTTGAAATTGCTATTAGTGCTGAATTGCCTAATAAAATGCATTAGCAGTCTTCCCAATTCCCACTGGACCCTCTTTTTCTCTAGCCTCTGGAAAAGTTGGGCAAGATAGAATTTATTAGTTCTTTGAAGTTTGATTAAACTTTGTGCATAAAGCTGATTTAATGTCTGGGATTTGGAGTGGGGTAAGAGATGGAGTACTCATTCACTTTCTTTACAAGTTGCTGCCGTCTCTAAGTTTGTGTTTCTTGAGTCCATTTTATTTTATGTTTTCTTGAAGATTATTGATTTCTTAAAGATTATTGATTATTATTATTATTGACATTTTCAAGTCTCAGTATATCTCTGTTCATATACTCTTTTGTTATTTTTAAAAATTATCTATCTGTAGTTAGAGCTGTAAATTTTTCTAATTTTAATTTCTACTCTTGTTTGTTGTATCTTTTCTCCTCCTTGATCAGTCTCATGAGAGATTTACCTGTTTTGTCAGTCATTTCAGAGCAGCAACTTTTGGTTTTATTGATTTTCTGGTCTATATTCCTGTTTTAAAAACATTACTTCTTACTCTTTACTCTTTTCTCCCTCATATAATAATTATTACAGTGCATGCCTGCATGCCCAGGGATTCCTGACTCTGTGACCCCATGGACCAAACTGCCAGGCACCTCTGTCCATGGAATTTTCCAGACAAGAATACTGGTGTGGGTTGCCATTTCCTTCTCCAGGGGATCTTGCTGACCCAGGGATCTAACCTGAGTCTCTTGTGTCTCCTGCATCAATAAGTAGGTTCTTTACAACTGTGCCACCTGGGAAGCCCATTTTCTCCCTCATACCTTTATCGTTTTATTCCCTTGTTTTAATAGCTTTTTTGTGTTAAATACTTATTTATTTACAATCTTTTTTTTAGGAAATGCATTTAAAGCCACAAATCGCTCTGTGTACTGCTTTATTGTGTCCTCCAAGAGTTATGTGCTACGTTCATTGTCATTCACTCAAAATATTTTGTAATTTTCATTGTAATGTTCTCTTCACTGCATGAATTCTTTAGGTGTACATTTCAAAGTATCCAGATATATATTTATGCATATATGTGCATGTATCTGTATATATTTCAAAGCAACATTTTTATTGTCAGTTTGTATGTGTGATTATAGTGTGATGGGGTAATATGCTTTGTATGATAGCGATACTTTGAAATTAATGAAGACTGCCTTATGGGAGTGTTTGGTCACTTTTTAATAATTCTACATTAAGTTAAACATGTACATTCTCTATTTGGTAGATGCACTTACGATCCACTAGTTCAAGTTTGTTAGTTTTGTTTTTAAAATCTGCTAAATGCTTATAAATTTTGTGTGTGATTTATCTGTTTTTTATAAAAGTTCATTAAGACATCTCATTATGATTGTGAATTTGCTTATTTTTTCCTTATAATTCCATTTTGGTTTATATACCTTGAGCCTATAGTGAAGGGTATGCAAACTCAGGGTTGCTGTATCTTTTTTGTGAATTATTCCATCAACTGTTAAACGTGACTCTGTGTCCTAGTGCTCTCTGCTTTATATTCTATTTTTTATATTCCTGTTACTACACCGTATTTTCTTTGGTTAGTATTAGCAAATTGTGCTCCTAACATCCTTCTATGTTCATACTTTGTGTGGTAGGGTTTTAGGTGTGTCTTCTGTCACCTAAATATAGTTGGGTTTTTATTTTGTTGTATTTACTTATTGTATTACTATTATTCTTTTGGCCATGCCACGCAGTGACCAGGGTTTGACCCGGGTTCGAACCTCCTGCAGTGGAAGTACAGAATCCCAGCCACTGGACTGCCAGAGAAGTCCTATGGTTGGGTTTTTAAAAAGCAAACCTAATAATCCATGTTTCAATGGACTTTAAACCTGTTTCATTTTTTGTCTCATTATTGACATATGTGGACTTATTTGTATCTCAGAAAAGTTTCATAAATTTTTTTGAAGTCTTAAAATTTATTTAAGTTCTTTTCTTTCCCCAAATGGCAGCATTTCACGTGTGCAATCTGCACCTTGCTTTTTTAAATCATGGTAAAATATGCAAAACATAAAATTTACCACTTTAACCATTTTTAAATACACAATTCAGTGGCCTTAATTGTACTCATGATGTTGTGCAACCGTCACCATTACCCACTTCTGGAACCCTTTTGTCATCTCAGATAGAAAATCTGCACCCATTAAATAGGTTTCTGTTACCCCCAACCCTGGCAAACCTCTGTTCTACCTTCTGTCTCTTAGTTTTCCTGTTCCAGGCACCTCAAGATAGATGGATTCATACAGTATTGCGCTTTTGTGTCTGGCTTTTTTCACTAACATAGTATTTTCAGGGTTCATCCATGTTGCAGCATGTATCAGTACTTTATTCCTTTTCTAGGCTGACTAATATCCCACATTTGTTTACCCGCTGACTGTTTGTCCATCATCTGCTGACAGACGCCTGGGTTGTTTCTACCTTGGACTGTTGTGCATGACACAGCCATGAACGTGGGTGTGCATGTGTCTGTCTGAGTTCTTGCTTTCATTTCTTTGGGGTATATACCTAGAAGTAGAATTGCTGAATTATGTGGTAACTTTTTATTTAACTTTTTGAGGAAACACATTACTGGTTTTCACAATGACTACACCATTTTATATTCCCACCAGAAATACAGAGTACCACTTTTGTGTTTTCTGATTACTGTTTTTTCCTTTTTAAAAAACTAATGGCAAAGTGGAGGAAGTTGAAGGTTAGGAGACTATCACAACAGCCTAGACAAAAATGGTGATGACCTGAACTAGGGCAGAGATGGCAAGATGAGGAAAAACCCATAGGTTTAAGGGACACTTCAGACTGAATGTAAAGAGACATACATTTTCAATCTTATTTATTCATTCCACAGATGTTTTTGATTCCTGTGATTTCAGGGATAGAGAAAACAGAAATTAACAAGATAAGTTATGGTCCCTGCCGTCTCAACACTCACAGTCCAGCTGGGCAGACAGACATGAATATGACCGTCACACACACGGAGATCATGGTGGATGTGAGGCAAAGGAACAGCAATGGGCAGAGGGTCATGGGGGAGCTGACCGAGTGTGACAGCCGGGAAGGTTTTCCCGAGGAAGGGAGGGGTTTTCATGAGGAGGAGCTAACCAGGAGTCAACGAGGCAGAGGCGGAGTCCACGTGGCGAGAGGGGGGCTCCGGGTTCTGGGAGCAGAAAGGAGGCCGGTGCCGTTTGCCTGATATTGCTCATCATACCAAAACATACGAAATAATGTGAACGTTCAGTCTAAGGGGAATGGCTAATCACTCGATAGCGATGTTACCGTAGAGCGGGATGCAGTGCAGTCATTACGGGGACTTAAATCTATTCACATGTAGTGTCACGTTCACGTTGATAAGTAATAAAGCAAGCCGTCATGCTGATTACTGACTTTGATACATAGTAGAATCACATTGAAACTGTATAGAGTATGATCTTGTTTTTATTGATTGTGTGCAACCAAACAGCATGTAGTTATTGATAACATGCATAGTTTTACAGAAAAACTCTGAAATATAGTCACCAAATGGTCATCTCTAGGGAGCAGGATTCTGAATTATTTTAATTTTTTCTTTTTATTTATATTCTAAAAAGCTACAACAAATGTTATTTTCTTGTATCAAGAATACAATTAGCAAAGACATTTCTGAGCCAGAGTCAGAAGACTTGGTAACCTCTTGGATATGAGAAAAGAGAGAAAGGCAGTCATCAGAAATGACTCAGGGTCGTGTCACTGGGTGGGTGATGACACCACAAATGCAGAGAGACTGCAGCAAGAGCAGGGTGAAGGCTGAAGGTGAAGGTCAGAACTTCAGGTTTGCACAGCCTAAGCTGAAGGTGGAAATGTTTGATAGGCAGCAGGGAAATGGTTCTGGAGCCTAATCGTGTCACACGCTGCTGTGAGGTAAATGCAGGGCAGAGGTCCTTGCACTTTCTGGTTAAGGAGGCTGTTGACTACCTTTGAGAGGCAGAGGGAGGCAGGGAGATGGTCTGAGAGCAGTAGGTTAAAGAATGAACGGGGATGAGGAAGGATGAGCAGCAACTGAGGAAACCCTTTCATGATGTTTGGGAAAGAAGAAAAATGAGACTTTGGTGACACAGATTTACAAATCTTCTCCATAAAGTTTTTTAAAAAGAAAGTGAAAGTCGCTCAGTCATGCCCAACTCTTTGCAAGCCTATTCTCCAGGCCAGTAGTGTGTAGCTGTTTCCTTCTCCAGGGGATCTTCCCAAGCCAGGGGTTGAACCCAGGTCTCCCACATTGCAAGTGGTTCTTTACCAGCTGAGCCACCAGGGAAGCCCAAGAATACTGGAGTGGGTAGCCTATCCTTTCTCCAGTGGATCTTCCTGTACCAGGAGTCAAGCTGGGATCTCCTGCATAGCAGGCAGATTCTTTACCAACGGAGCCACCAGGGAAGCCCAAAGTTTTAAAAAAGTAGTCAATATATAAAATCACCCAGCAAAGTGTGTAGAGCGAGAAAAGAAGTGTGCCTAGCTTGGATCTCAGTGACTAAACATAGCCTGACTAGGTATAAAATTCTAGATTGTCAGTTTCTCCTCTCCATGCTATAAAAATATTGTTCTACTGTTTTCCATTATTTCTAACACAAAGTCAGTGGTCAGTCCAGGTAATGTCTTTTCTCTGGAGTTTTACAATTTTCTTTTTATCTTTGATTTTTCTTTTTATTTGCTTTTTTGAGGGTCATTAGTTTTCTGAAATCTGAGGACCCACAACTGGAAAGCACAGGTATCCTCACTCCAAGTGTAATTCTCTTCTGTTTTTCCTTTCTGTCCTGTAATGCTTATCAGACATGCATGACCCCCTAAGTAGGGACCGTTTTGCTTCATCTCTCCCGTGTTTCTAACTTCTTTGTCATTTTATGCTGAATCTGGATCTAACTCTTTATCTTTCAGTTTATCCTTTCTGACTTTTAATTATTGCTTTTATCCAGCTCATATGTACATAGTTTAAAGAGCCAAATAGTGAATTCCCTGACTGTCCAGTGGTTAGGAAGCTGCATTTGCACTGCCGAGGGCCTGGGTTTGAGCCCTGGTCAGTCCATGGGGTCACTAAGAGTCAGACAAGTCTGAGCGACTTCAATTTCACTTTTCACTTTCATGCATTGGAGAAGGAAATGGCAACCCACTCCAGTGTTCTTGCCTGGAGAATCCCAGGGACAGGGGAGCCTGGAATTATACAAGGTTTATGACAAAAAATGTAGTTCCTGATAATCGTTCCTTATTTTCTGATCTCCAGATGCTTTCAGCCCTTAACGAAATCTTTTAGTATTTGCCTCCATAAATCTAAATAACATGCCTGTATTGCTGCTTATGGCTTTTCAGTTTCGGCATGATCTCTTGATTTTGTTCCATGAAAGATTAGATTTGGATTTAGCTGTTTCCTCTTCCTACCCACATCTAATCCCCTTCCAACATGCACGTGGCCTGTTCCCAGACATCAGATGTGCTTTGTTAGATCAGTAGTGTTTTTATGACTATGAAAACACATCTGAGGCTTGATTAATGTTCTTCCTCAACTTCTTTCACTTCTCCGTCACGTTAATACTTAGTTTTTAAATGTATCTAACACTAACTTAACCCTTAACTCTCCTCTGCTTATCTAACTGCTTTCTCAACACATGCGAACACGCTAGGCATTCATTGACCTGGTCTAGAGGAAGCCTTTCCCGCAGCCGTCAAGGTGCTGCTCCTGAGGGGCTGGTTCTCAGCCCTAGGTACACTTCTCCATATGGACCCTCCTTCCAGCATCGGCCCCAGGGTTTCCTTTGCTTCTTCCTCATATCTGACCCCCGGTTCCTGGACAGCATTATCTTCCTCATTCTTGACTGACTGCATTGTTTTCAGGCAGCATGTCCCCCAGCAGCTTCCCAAGCAAGAGTGAGGAAGAGAACATTTTCAGACTGTGCCTGTCTGAAAGTGTCATGGCTGTCCTCACACTAAGATGATCACTTTGGATGGATGGTAGGGTTTTCAACTTCAACTAATTAAGTTTCCCTTTAGGATTTGGAAGGCTTTGCTGCATTTTCTTCTAGTTTCTGGTGTTGTTATGAAATTTTTTTTTCACCCTTTGTATGAAACCTGTATTATTCTTTCTAGAACCTTCTGGGATCTTCTTTCTGGTCCCTGTGCTCTGAAATCTCCATGAAGTAGATTTGTGGGAAGGTTACCTTTCAAGAACTCACACTTTATAAGGGGTTTTTTGATCCAGTTCCCACCTTCTGTAGCTCAGACGCTGTCTCCTGCAGGAGTGGCCAATTTGAACCCAAGCTCCAGGCCACTAGAGACCAGCAAAGGGCCCAGGACAACACTTGGCAGCTATAGAACTCACCCCTCTGGGCTCATAGTTTCTTATCTTTTCACACTTGACAATCTCCTTTACTCTCCTCTTCGTTTGGCATTAATTTTGACACATCATTTAAAATATCAAAATAATAAATGTTAAAATAATTGTACCTAGGAATTCTATAACAGGAAGGTTTCTGCAAGTATCTAGTCCACCATATAGCCAGACGCGAGGCCCTCCTNTAGTTTCTTATCTTTTCACACTTGACAATCTCCTTTACTCTCCTCTTCGTTTGGCATTAATTTTGACACATCATTTAAAATATCAAAATAATAAATGTTAAAATAATTGTACCTAGGAATTCTATAACAGGAAGGTTTCTGCAAGTATCTAGTCCACCATATAGCCAGACGCGAGGCCCTCCTGCCTTTATGCAGCACTCTGTCAGAGGACGCACACCAGGGCTTCAGGCCTTCCCTCAGCAACTCTGTGAGACCAGGCAGTCAAGTGGCAGAATTCCCATGCCCTGGCTCTAAACGCTGAAATAAATAACCTGGGTCATGTAACAGAGGAAACTAGTAGCAAGGCTGATATTAAACCTGCATATGAAGCTCTTTTCCATGAACTGTGCTCAGGAAGAGAACACTGTGGGTCCTCTCTAGTCACAAGCTGAAGCCGCGGGGTGGCTAATGAGCCTTCCAAAGCCTCTCAGGGGTGCAGATTACAGGTGGGTTGTTAGGAGTCTTTGTTCAGATGCTGAATTCTTACGTGAGTTGAAGAAAGTGTCTTGTCCCTCTTCACACTGGAAAGCCTCAGGCCTGTAAACGTCTCAGTCATGCGGCGCGAGAGGAAGCTCCCCGGGAGCACATGGAGCAGTCTCATGCCCATCAGCACTGAGAGCTCTTCAGGGAAGACACAGCAGAGAAGGCGCTGGCCGCCTGAGCCGCAGGGCACTGCCTGTCTGACTCCAGGACCTCGGGGTGGGAGGTGGATGCTCAGACAGGCCCACCCGGCCTGCTGTTCTGTGGGTTCTGAGCAGGTGGAAGACCTGTTGTCACGCGTGACAGCACCCACCTGTGCTTCTGCCCCAGTCGCGTCTCCCTCCTCCACATGCTGACATGGACTGAAAGTGCGACAAAGCCTGGGCCCACCTCTAGGTCCCCTGGGCTTTCCTCATAGGCAAGGGCTGGCTGAGAAGTGAGCTGGCTTTCAGTGGTGGTGGCTGGGTTGGGAGGGTTAATGGGAAAATGGCTGTGTGCTCACCAGCTTACAGCTCTCCTGGAACAAAGGCAGTGGGCATTTGGGGAAGGAGGTAATGGATGCCAGTGGACATTGACTGGGATATTGTTTATTCTGCCAACTGCCGTGTTATGAAACCCATGATTTTCGCTAGCCTCTCTCTTCTGTGTTGGTCACTGGAGAACATCATCCCAGCGGATCTGTTTTCATAGAAAGAGGAGAGTCAGGCAACTAAAAGTCGGGTCTGAAGCGGCATGCCGGCCAGCCCTCTCCCTATAGGTATATGCACACTTGTCTTCATCTACTCGCTGGGTGCCTCTGACACGCTGTGTTGTTTTATCCACAGGTACTGTGACTGCTTTGCTAGCGGGGACTTTTGCAACAACTGCAATTGTAATAATTGTTGCAACAATTTACGTCATGAAATCGAACGCTTTAAGGCCATTAAGGTAAAAATTTCCTTTAAATGCACTCATGTTGACACATACATGTGGGATCTAGAAAAATGGTACCGATGAACCTATTTTCAGGGCCAGAACAGAGATACAGATGTAGGGAATGGACATGTGGACACGGGGAGTGTGGGAAGGGGAGGGTGGGACAAACTGAGAGATTAGGATTGACATATATGCACTACCATGTGTAGAACACATGGCTAGAGGGAACTTGCTCCATAGCACAAGGAGCTCAGCTTCTGGGAACTC
>SJYA01011584.1:0-13263 GCA_006410615.1 Neotragus moschatus
TTTTTTTTTTTGAAAGATGTCTTTGGAGCCATTCATGACTCAGAGGTTGCTTTAAGCCCACTTCTGCAAAAATAATAGGCTTCCTGAAATGGCGTGAATGTAGGATACTCATCTATGGAGGGCAAGTCCCTGCCGTTTGTGCAAGACTCTCCCGTTCCTGATTCCAGCCAGGGAGGTCTTCAGCAAAGGATGGTTGTGGAAGCTGGAGTAGGCTCAGCAGCGTTATTATCCATTTCTCTGGGAGGGAACACTGTAGTCGTCAGTGATTGTAGAGTATTTGGATTTTCCAAATAGAAAAACTTACTGGAAAAAAACACAGAATGGAAACATTTGGTGCTTGAAGGTGGCAGAGCGGACACAACAGGCACAAAACAAAAATGATGAAAGCAATAATCTCGTTACCTTCAAGCTTCTCTTTTCCTAAATTCTTTCCCCGGGGGTAGGGGTGGGGAAAGATCTCCCTTCCTGTTGTCCCCAGGCTGGAGGAAAATAAAATGGGAGACACACAGTCCCAGTCAAACATTCACCTTTATCTACCAAGCAGGATTGTGTTTAAAAATGCGGGAATGATACCAGGATTGAAATTCATTTTGAACCGTTATCAGCAGATGCTGTATAAGTTCGCTTATCGTCTTAGCGGTATAGAAAGATTTCTTACTTCCAATAGAATTTATACTTGCAACCTGGGCAGGATTTGCTCTAAGTATTTCCTAGGAAAGGACTTTAAAAGAAACAAAGTATGATTTTTTTTCCTGAAATTACATAGTTAAATGTCTTCTGTGAAAACTCAACATGTATGAGAACAATTCAACATATTGCTTGCATTCGTATGTAAAACAGGATTTAGTTTCTGGATTCAGAGAGAGCAATTGTATATACTGTGTGAGTGTTCGTCACTGAGTCGTGTCTGACTCTCTGTGACCCCGTAGACTGTGGCCCACCAGGCTCCTCTGTCCGTGGGATTCTCCAGGCAAGAATACTGCAGTGGGTGGGTTGCTGCTCCCTTCTCCTGGGGATCTTCCCAACCCAGGGATGGAACTCACATCTGTTACGTCTCCTGCAGTGACAGGTGGGTTCTTTACCAGTAGTGCCTCCTGGGAAAGCGTGTATATATGTGGCTTTCCAGGTGACTCAGTGGTAAAAGAATCTGCCTTCAACCCTTGGGTTGGGACGACTTCCTGGAGGTGGGCATAGCTACCTACTCCAGTGTTCTTGCCTGGAGAATTCCATGGGCAGAGGAGCCTGGCGGGCTATACAGTCTTTGGGGTCATACAGAGTCAGATATGACTGGGTGATTGAGCACACACACATGTGTGTGTATTTACACATGTAGGTATGTGTACACTATACATATATATGTATATTATATATGTACATATGTGTATATATGTACACACAGAGTATATACATTATATATAGACACCGTGCATTCATACATACAATGTGTATATATAGATACACTGTTTATATAGTATATATAATCAGTATATATACCATATATACATACACACACACACCTATATATATATAAACACACAGAAAAATCTGTTTGTACAAACCTGTTTTTTTTTCCCATTCAAGTGAAAGTTGCCAGTCTATCTATCCATCCATCCATCCACCCAGTCTATCCATCCATCCATCCAGTCTATCCGTCCATCCATCCGGTCTATATATCTATTTCTAGCTATTTATCCATGCAGTCTGTCTGTCTATCCATCCAACGTATCTATCCATCTACCCAGCTTGTCTATCTGTCTATCAATCCCATCCAGTCTATCAGTCCGTCCTTCCATCCTCCCATTTGCTCTACCTATTTCTATCTATCTATCTGTCCAGTCTGTCTGTCTAGTTATCTATCTATCCAACCAGCTCTCCATCCAGTTTATCTACCCATCTGTCCATCCATCCATCCATCCATCCAGTCTATCTATCTGTCCATCCACCCATCCATCCATCCAGTCTATCTATCTGTCCATCCACCCATCCATCAATCCATCCATCCACCCAGTCTATCTGTCCGTCCATCCATCCATCCATCCATCCACCCCGTCTATCCATTCATCCATCCAGTCTATCTACCGATCCACCCATCCACCCAGTCTATCCATCCATCCAGTCTATCTACTTATCCCATCCATCCATCCACCCAGTCTATCTATCCGTCCATCCACCCATCCATCCATCCAGTCTATCTATCTGTCCATCCACCCATCCATCAATCCATTCATCCACCCAGTCTATCTATCCATCCATCCACCCATCCATCCATCCATCCATCCATCCACCCAGTCTATCCATTCATCCATCCAGTCTATCTACCGATCCATCCATCCACCCAGTCTATCTACTTATCCCATCCACCCATCCACCCAGTCTATCTAATGATCCATCCGTCCATCCAGTCTATCTATGTCCCTATGTNCCATCCATCCATCCATCCATCCACCCAGTCTATCCATTCATCCATCCAGTCTATCTACCGATCCATCCATCCACCCAGTCTATCTACTTATCCCATTCACCCATCCACCCAGTCTATCTAATGATCCATCCGTCCATCCAGTCTATCTATGTCCCTATGTGACCATCCATCCATCCATTCTGTCTGTGTGTATCTAGCTGTCTCTGTCTCTATAAATTTTACAGAATTGGCCCGTGATTTGGGGGACTGACAGCTCTCAAGACCTGTGGTTGGCAACCTTAGAGATCTGGTGGTCTATTATGACTCCGAGTTCAAGTACAAGGGTAGGACAGGACATGACCCGTTCAAAGAGTCAGGCAGAGAGACAATGAGTCCACCTTCTCTCCTTCTGTTTGTTCAGGTCCTCCGTGGACTGGGTCACACCCAGCCATAGGAAGCGGGGCAATCATCTGCTCTACTCAGACGTGAATGTCATTCAGAAGCTCTCCCACCGACACACCCAGAAATGATGTTTACCCCAACACCTGAGCCCCCTGTGGGCCAGTCAAGTTGACACCTGAGATTAGCCATCATACTCCCAAATGGAAACAGTTGCCACTTGTCTATTCCCACCACACTCCAAGGCTGGCTACGCTCTCCAAGGATGGTTATAGAAGTCTGGACTTATCCCAGAGAAAAAGGGTGTATCTAACCAATCGTCTCAAGATGATGGATGAGTGAGTCAGGAGGTTACTCTTGCTTAGCAACCTTGACGTCGAACGAGAAAAGACAGTATCCATGAAGGCACAACCTTTCACGTCCTTTATGGGTACAGCACACAAGAAGTTACTCTACACTGTTCTAACCTAAAACATAAAATTTAGTAACTAGTGATAAGACAATTTGGTCTTTTCTATGAGACTGGCATCAATAAACACTGATCCAATTCCAACAAAATAATTTACTTTTTTTGAGCTGTGAATGTGCTGAGACCCGCAAGTTCAAGGTTAATAAATTTAAAAGCAAAAAACCCCACAAAACTCCAGTTTGACAGTTACGTCCAAGAGTTGGTTTTCATTTCAATAGTCACCATTTTTAAGCGAGATTATACAGAGTCAGGAAAGATTTTTGTCTATGCCACAAGAATGAGTAACTTTAAAGATATGGCCAAGGCGGGAGGCGGAAGGCGCTCTAGGTTTTAAATAGGGAAGTTGGCTCTGCTGTGGTAGCAAGAGTATTCATCTATTAAAAAAAANATGGGAGCCCATGGACTATAGCCCTCCAGGCTCCTCTGTCCATGGTGTTTACAAGACAAGAATACTGGAGTGGGTTGCCATTTCTTTTTCCAGGGCATCTTCCCAACCTAGGGATCAAACCTGGTTCTCGCACATTGCAGGCAGATTGTTTACCATCTGAGCCACCAGGGAAGGCTCCGTAAGGGAAGATGTTATGTAGAGAGATTATATTTATACCATAAATATAGAAAGATTATATAGATTTTCTATATAAACAGATTACATATATTGGGTTGTCCAAAATATTCATTTGGGTTTTCCCGAAACATCTTACAGAAAAACCGGAACAAGCCTTTTGGCCAACCCACGATGTGTGTATACAGTATAAATCCTCACTACGCGCTACATACTGTGCTTAGCCTCTCAGTCACGCCTGAGTCTTTGTGACCCCGTGGACTGTAGCCCACCAGGCTCCTCTGTCCATGGGATTCTCCAGGCAAGAAGACATGGCAACTGGTGCTGCTATGCCCTCCTCCAGGGGATATTCCCAACCCAGGGACTGAACCCAGGTCTCCCACATTGCAGGCAGATTCCGTACCATCTGAGCCACCAGGGTTAGCATGCTGACTGTACATTTTATATATTCAGTGTATTCACACACATATAAAACATATATGCACACGTTATAATATACATATACACTGCATATGTGTTCATATATATTAACACACACATATATTCAGTATATATTATATATAGTACATTATGCACTCAGCATGTGTCTAAATATGCACACACGTGTATCTACACTGCAAATGTATGTATGCACACACATTACACACGTATGCACTGAGCATGTGTGCATATATCATATACATACAATATGGTATCTTTGTGATCTCTCAAAACATTAACAGGTTAAGGTGGTCCATCCCTGCTGTGTACGAAGGTTTGCACACATTTCACACTTTTTTGCACTCCATCTGTGATTGCGACCTCCTTTTCAGAGCAATGCATTTTCCTGTCGCTGGTCACTAACATTTCTCCCTTTCCCATGGTTCACGCTGGTTGCCTTCTCATCTTCTCTGACTCCCATCTGAGTGACTGCTGCATGTTTTAACTATGAAGGTAACATAGCCTCTGGAGTTTGCACAATGACACTGCCTGATTTTCCCATTGCCTGCAATCCTTGCTGATAAGACATCACTGGCTCCCAGGGGCAGTGCCTCTTGAAAGAGAAGTGTGTGGGCCTTTCTTGGTGGCTCAGGGGTAAAGAATCTGCCTGCCAACGCACGAGATGCAGGAGACATGGGTTTGACCCCTGATCTGGGAAGATCCCACATGCCACGGGGCGACTAACCCTGTGCGCCACAATTATTGAGCCTGTGCTCTAGAGACAGGGAGCCATGAGTATAGAGCCCACGGACCAAACCACCGAAGCCCGTATGCCTTGAGCTCAGTGCTCTCCAACAAGAGAGCAGACGCTGCTCCCTGTCACTCCAGAAAACCCTGGGCGGCAACAAAGACCCAGCGCGGCCAAAAGTAGACAGGTGAGCGAAATTATAAAAAAAGAAGTGTGTGGACAAGTCAACGTGTATTTTCAATAGGGTACAGTTGTTCGACTATTTGCACCTTGAACATGAGTTTGCTGTGTTGGTTTGCTAGCTAAGATGTATCCTTTTCTTTTTAAAAATGATCGGCATTCTAAATCATTCTCTATATGATGGCCGTCATTTCCTAAGGATCCAAGGATCCCGAGTTTACCCTGTCCATCTCGTACTGCATGAATATAACAATGACGTTTACTTTAGCACAAAGGATACCGTTTCTTTCGAAAGAAGTTTGCTTTTGCACAAGAATACCGTCAATGTGTTATTAAGTATATTATTGATGTGACTTATGTTGCGTGCTTAGTTGCTCAGTTGTGTCTGAGTCTTTGCAGCCAGATGGACTGCAGCCTGCCAGGCTCCTCTGTCCGTGGTATTTTTCAGGCAAGGATACTGGAGTGGGGAGGCCCTCCTCCAGGGCATCTTCCCGATCCAGGGCTCAAACCCACATCTCCTGTGCCCCTTGCATTGAGGTGGACTTTTTATCTGCTAAGCCATCAGGGAAGCCCTACAAATGTTAAGATTGCCTGTAACTGTCAAAATTAAAAAAAAAAAAGAAATTCCAGAGGTTTGATCGATGGACTTTCTGAATTTATAAATATACTCCTTCATAGCAAACACTAACTCACATACATAACATTTATAATGTAAACCCTTTAGTGCGTGGAGAATTCGCATCTGTGGACCAACAATTCCAGTTCCATCTCTGAGCCTAATAGTAGCTGTTTCAGTCTTAATAAGCCATTTACTTTTCATGGATTTTAATTATGCAGCTATCAAAAAAGAGAATGATAGGAAATTTATTCCTCATACTTAAGGTTATGTGATGAACATATATATATTTGTGTTTTTCACATAAAGTAACACCTATGGCAATTTTTCCTAATTTAACTTGGCGGTCTGCTCTAAAAACAACTCTATTCCATTTTATTGATCTCTTCATTTTGGAAGAAGCAGAATATACAACAGGCCACATCATTCAAAAAACGATGAGCTGTTTCGACTGGCTTAAAATTGTGCTCTCTGTGTGGTTATTTTGCGATGAATCTCAGGAGAGAGAGGAGAGGCATATACTTTATGAAGCGGAGATTATGTTGTAGGTAAATTGCAGGAACGCGTCTGCAAAGCAAATTTGATGGTATCATTTCATTGTGACATTCACAATGTCACTTAGACATCATTTCGATGAAAGTCATTTTGTTCAGAGAGGTTTCCTAAATAGAAAAGCAAACAGACAAACAAAAGAAACCAGAACAGCTTTCCTAAAAACACCTAATCTTTGTTTGTATTTGGTAATTGGACATTTCAGGGCGGCATTCATATTTCTTTTTTATTTTTCTTCCCTCTCTGTCTCCTAGCAGGCAATTAATCTCTAGCTGCTTCGTTTCAAACTCCGAGCTCATCTGTTTTCATCATGTAGCGTCTGTTACTTAAATCTTTTACTACCAATCGCTTCTTCAAGTGGAGATCTTAACAAGATCTTGACAAGCAAAGCATGTCTACAGTCAGGACTCACCGAACAGCAGTCAGCAGCCAGAGACAGGGGAGAAACTGAGGCAAGTGGAGTCAAGCAGATGAACCTCGAGTCTGTCGTACAGAAAGTGGAGAAAGTCAGAAAGAGAAAAAACAAATATCCTATATTAGCGCAAATGTATATGGGCATATTCACAAGTGTGCACGCACATGTGTGTACATGCGTTTGGACAGCTACACGTAGGTAAAGTGGATTATGCTGTTGTGTGCAGATTTAGGACTTTATTGTAAGAGCACCATATTCTATTTTCTCAATTGTGTCCTTTTATAGGGCATTGAACATTGCCTTCCCATGGGCATTCACGCTTGCAAGCAGGCAAGCAGCTAATATAATTTATGTTCAATGCTCTACAAAATGACATGATGAGACTGTAATATAGTCTTTGTATCTATTCTTCTTTCAGTGTGTCCTGAGGTTCCTGTGGATTCTGCACCCTTTTTTTAAGACTGCTGAAAACATCTCTGTGTTACTCCTCTGATACATGTGCCCAGAAGTTTCTTATGCATGTATGGTTGGGTCCTGAATATGACATCTTTTCTCGACTGGGAGGGCTACTCCATTTCTTCTAAGGGATTCTTGTCCACAGTAGTAGATATAATGGTCATCTGAGTTAAATTCACTCATTTCAGTCCATTTTAGTTTGCGGATTCCTAGAATGTCGATGTTCACTCTTGCCATCTCTTGTTTGACCACTTGCAATTTGCNCTACTCCATTTCTTCTAAGGGATTCTTGTCCACAGTAGTAGATATAATGGTCATCTGAGTTAAATTCACTCATTTCAGTCCATTTTAGTTTGCGGATTCCTAGAATGTCGATGTTCACTCTTGCCATCTCTTGTTTGACCACTTGCAATTTGCCTTGATTCGTGGACCTGACATTCCAGGTACCTACACAATACTGTTTTTCGCAACACTGGACTTTACTTCCATCACCAGTCACATCCACAGCTGGGCGTTGTTTTTGCTTTGGCTCCATCCCTTCATTCTTCCTGGAGTGATTTCTCCTCTTCTCTGGTAGTGTATTGGACACTTACCAACCTGAGGAATTCATCTTTCAGTGTCATATTTTTTTGCCTTTTCATACTGTTTCATAGTTTGCTATGGCAAACTATGACAAACCTAGACACCATATTAAATAGCGTTCCTTTGCCGACAAAGATCCGCTTAGTCAAAGCTATGGTTTTTCCAGTGGTCATGTGAGAGTTGGACCATAAAGAAAGCTGAGCACAGAAGAACTGATGCTTTTGAACTGTGTGTTGAAGAAGACTCTTGAGAGTCCCTTGGACTGTAAGGAGATCCAATCAGTCCAACCTAAAGGAAATCAGTCCTGGNTTAGTCAAAGCTATGGTTTTTCCAGTGGTCATGTGAGAGTTGGACCATAAAGAAAGCTGAGCACAGAAGAACTGATGCTTTTGAACTGTGTGTTGAAGAAGACTCTTGAGAGTCCCTTGGACTGTAAGGAGATCCAATCAGTCCAACCTAAAGGAAATCAGTCCTGGGTGTTCATTGGAAGGACTGATGTTGAAGCTTAAACTCCAATACTTTGGCCACCTGATGTGAAGAACTGACTCCTTGGAAAAAACCCTGATGCTGGGAAAGATTGAAGTCAGAAGGAGAAGGGGTCGACAGAGGAGAGATGGTTGGATGGCATCACTGACTCGATGGATATGAGTTTGAGCAAGCTCTGGGAGTTGGTGATGGACAAGGAAGCGTGGCGTGCTGCAGTCCGTGGGGTCGCAAAGAGTAGGACATGAGTGAGCGACTGAACTAAACTGAAATCCTCTCTCTCTCTCTCTGTCTCAAAAAGAACTCAAAATTTTGGGACTTCCTGGTGGTCCAGTGGCTAAGACTCTGCACGCGCAAGGCAGGGGGCCCAGGTTTTGACTTCTGGTTGGGGAACTGGATCCCACTTGCTGCAATTAAGAATTCACGCGTCACAATAAAGATCTCACGTGTTGCAACCAAGGCCTGGGGCAGCCAAAAAGTAAAATTTTTTGCAAAGAAATGACTCAAAGTATTTAAGCTGGGTTGACCCCATTTAATGTCTTTCCAGGTCATACTAGTGGTAAAGAATCTGCCTGTCGATGCAGGAAACGTAAGAGATGCATGTTAAATCTCTGGGTCTGGAAGATCCCCTGGAGAAGGGAATGGCATCCCACTCCAGTATCCTTGCCTGGAGAATCCCAAGGACAGAGGAGCTTTGCAGACTACAGTCCGTGGAATTGCAAAGAGTTGGACACGACTGAAGTGATGTCATATGCATGCATGACCCCAGTTAAACTTAATTATTTTCTAGGGCAAACATATGGACACCTTCTAAGATGGCTCACGTTGCCAGATCTCTCTGCTACTATGATTTTATTTTCAAAGACTTGATTCTTTGTAGAGCCATTTCAGGTTCACAGCAAATTTGAGAAAAAGGTACAGAGACTTTCCATACATCCGTTGTGCCCTACAAATGCAAAGCGTCCCTCGTTTTCAACAACCCCCGTCAGACGGTACATTGTTTATAACTGATGAACCTTCATGGACGTATCATCATCACCCAGGCTCCATAGTTTACACCAGGGTTCGGTCTTTGTGTTGTGCATTCTATGGCTTTGGACAAAAGCCTGGTGATATGGATCCATTATTATAGTCTTCTGCAGAGTAGTTTCACCGTCCAAAGAAAGAACTGCTTCATCCATTCATTGCACGCCGGCTTCCTCCCCACTAACCATTCAACATCTGACTGTCTCTACAGCTTTGCTTTTTCTGGAATGTCATGCAATCAGACTCTTGTTTGTTGTTATTCAGCCGTTACATCATGTCCAAATCTTTGTGACCCCATGGACTGCAGCACAACAGGCTTCCCTGTCCTTCCCCAGCTCCCAGAGCTTGCTCAAACTCATGTCCATTGAGTCGGTGATGCCATCCAACCATCTCATCCTCTGTTGTCCCCTTCTCCTCCTGCACTCAATCTTTCCCAGCAGCAAGGTCTTTTCCAAGGAGTCAGTTCTTTGCATCAGGTGGCCAGGGTATTGTAGTTTCAGCTTCAGCATCAGTCAGTCCTTGAAATGAATATTCAGGACTGGTGTCCTTTAGGATGGACCGGTTGGATCTCCTTGCAGTCCAAAGGCCTCTCAAGAGTCTTCACCAGTACCCCTATTTGAAAGCATCAATTCATATGTTCCCTAGCTTTTTCAGGTTGACCTTTCCCTATAATGATTACTTTCCCTACCTGGAAAAAAAAAAAAAAAAGATGTGGCAAACTTTACTCACTCTAAATAGTCTGATAATTTATATATCCTCCCCTGATTCAAAATTACTTAATGCCTAATCACCTGGATGTCTGGAAGTTGAGATAGCAGGGAATTTACATAACAGAGCTAAATAAATATTCATCCTTCATTATCAAGCATTAGAATTTAATGAAATTGAGTTACAGTTTCAGAAAGAGAGAGAAGGCCACTGAATGTTAATAATGTATCACAACTTTTGCAATGAATACATGAAGCAGGCAAAGAAGAATTTTAAAAATAATGTTTAAGTAACTGTCAGAGAAGGGAATGGCACCCCACTGCAGTACTCTTGCCTGGAAAATCCCATGGATGTAGCAGCCTGGTGGGCTGCAGTCCGTGGGGTCGCAAAGAGTCGGACACAACTGAGCGACTTCACTTTCACTTTTCCCTTTCATGCACTGGAAAAGGAAATGGCCACCCACTTCAGTGTTCTTGCCTGGAGAATCCCAGGGACGGGGGAGCCTGGTGGGCTGCCGTCTCTGGGGTCACACAGAGTCAGACACGACTGAAGTGACTTAGCAGTATCCATGTATGACTAAGAAGACTGGAAAGCAATTATATTCCAATCAAGAAAAGTAAAACAAAGGAAAAAAAAAAAAAACAGGCAGTTGTACAACTATGGCATAAAAATATAAGAACACTTTTACAGCGTTATTTTTATTATCATGAATGCGAAGTACTGCTAGTCGGTAGCAGAGACAGGAAGACAGCATTGACCTAACATGTAAGAGGAGGAGCTTGCTTAGATGCCGAATTCATTACGAGCTCCGTTCTGACACGATTTCGGAATTTTAGGTTAGCCTTATTTGCTTAGATGACGAGTACATTACGAGCTCCGTTTTGACACGATTTCGGAATTTTAGGTTAGCCTTACCTACAATGTGGGACATCCCCAGAGGCTCAGATGAGAAAAAATCTGGCTGCAAGGCAGGAGGCTGAGGTTTGATTCCTGTGTCGGGAAGATCCCCTGCAGAAGAGAATGACGACCCATTCCCGTATTCTTGGCTGGAAAAATCCCATGGACAGAGGAACCTGGCGGGCTGCAGTCCACGCGGTCACAAAGAGTCAGACACCACTGGGCAACTAACACTTGCCTACAATGTCAATGGATAAAAAAGTAAGTGCGCAGTGAAAAAAAGCATGGACAATAAGATGTATATTTTAGCAGAGAAGACAGAGTGAAAACCACTGGGGTCCACTCACCACCTGAGTCATCTTTTCCCTTACACGTTATTGTTGCAATTAACAGAAGCTTCAAAGACAAAGCTGTATGTGAGCTGGTCCATCAAGATTTAGAAAGATGATACTTGATTCATAGATAATAGCTAGCTTGGTACATAGATCCATAGATGGATGGATAGATACGTAATAGATTGACAGACAGATAAATAGGTTGATGGATGGATAGATGGACGGATAGATGGAATGGGTGGGTTGACCAATGGATGGATAGATGTATGGATGGATGGATGTACAGATAGGTAGGTGGAGAGACAGAGAGATAGCAGATAGATAATAATCAGCTAGCCAGATACAAAGATGAGATAGACGATAGATAAACAGATTGATGACACAGGCAACTGATAAGCGGCTAAAATGCAGGATACTTCATTTGCAACGCTGTCTGTAATTGTGTCTGTCCTCGGACATATTCATAGCAAAGTAGGAAAGAGAATTCAAGCAAATATTTTCTTGGCTAAGTTTTCTGACCTTTCCTCGACACCTAGGATTTCATTCGATGAATCTCAAAGGGCTATAGAAGAGTAACTGAAGAATATGAATAAAATCGAATGAGGGAAGATCTACTTTGCATTCTTTTCACATTTTTTCCCAATATATATTTTATTCCTTTATAGAAAACATAATTTTTATATTTTTATACAGTTGGTATAACTTCCACAAATATGTATATACAATTTGTATGTAAAGCTTAGTTCATATATTCTCATATAATTTGTATGATTTATATATGTACTGTCCTCCTACAGGGGATCTTCCCAACCCAGGGATTGAACTCGGGTCTCCCACGTTGCAGGCATATTGTTAACCATCTGAGCCACCAGGGAATTTATACTTAGACAGATTTGCACTTCCCTGGTGGCTCAGTGGTAAAGAATATGCCTGCAATGTGGGAGACTTGGGTTTGATCCCTGGGTAAGGAAGATCCCCTGGAGGAGGAAATGGCAACCCACTCCAGTATTCTTGCCTGGAGAATCCCATGGACAGAGGATCCTGGCGGGCTACACTCCATGGTGTCTGTAAAGAGTCTGACATGACTGAGCAAGTAAAGAACAACATAAATTTGTGTATGGACACAATGCATACATCATACAACTTATATGTGTATATACAAATTATATACATTTGTGTGGTGTACTAAGTCACTTCAGTCATATATATATGTGTGCTGTAAAACTGCACAAGAACATCTATATATATCATTTGCATGCACATAAAAAGTATATACTATATACAGTATTTACACAAGTTGTATAGATACATACATTTAAACCTATTTAATGTAAAATCTAAATTGGGTATCAAGAACATATCCAGTTATTCATTAGTTCAAAGTATTTTTAATAGGTATTAATTTATAATACTCTAGAATTATAAGAATTGCTACTATCCCCCAATGTCTCTTTGCTGATGCTGGGAAAGATTCAGAGCAGAAGGGGACGGCAGAGGATGAGGTGGTTGGATGGCATCACCCACTCGATGATCATGAGTTTGAGCAAGCTCCTGGAGTTGGTGAAGGACAGGGAGGCCTGGCGTGCTGCAGTCCATAGGGTCACAAAGAGTCGGACATGACGGAGTGACTGAACAATATCGAATGTCTCTGTGGCCTGTGGATTATTTCTAGCTGAGAACAATCAAGGCCCGGAAGACTCACAAAGAACCCGTGACCTTCCTCTAACTGCCTAAAGAATTTCAACAGATGACCTGTTCTTGCCCCTCTGTCTCAAATGAAAATGGTGTTTAAGATCAGGGCTTCTGCCATTTGGGTGAGTAATTCAGTGTCCCTGGGCCTCAGCTATGTAAACATGCTATTCAACTTTGATTTCTCTCCTGTTCATCTGTTTCACACCCCTTCCATTCTTAATCCAGGCAGAACGGCCTTGAGATGATGAGGAATATATCTGCCACCTCAACAGAACGTAGTAATAACTTTAGAACACCTCTCCTGACAATCTAAGTGATATAG
>SJYA01011585.1:0-13031 GCA_006410615.1 Neotragus moschatus
GTTGACTTATTGGAAAAGACTCTGATGCTGGGAGGGATTGGGGGCAAGAGGAGAAGGGGACGACAGAGGGTGAAATGGCTGGATGGCATCACTGACTTGATGGGCGTGAGTCTGAATGAATTCTGGGAGTTGGTGATGGACAGGGAGGCCTGGCGTGCTGCAATTCTTGGGGTCTCAAAGAGTCGGACACGACTGAGCGACTGAACTGAACTGAGCTGAACTTTGTTGGTCTGCTTTTTGTTTCCTGGACTGCTGGTGGTCAAACACTCATCACTCTTCCTAAAGCTCCAGAATTCAAGGACCGAAGTCAGCCTCACGCCCCTGACACACCTGCCTGGCCTCTCCAGCCTTTCTGACTACCGAGTCTGCCAAATGAAGGGGGAGGGTGGGCACTGGTTCCAGAACCAAGGCAGACCTGCCTCTACCCTCCCAGAGCCACTCACAGACCAGCCAAACAGAATGTCCAGTTTCTCTGCTTTCAGCTCCGTGGGTGGACCTACTGTGTGCCAGGTGCTGTTCTAGGCCCTGGGATACACTGTGAGCCACATAGCTGAGGCTGTTGCTGCCTGATGGGGACAGATAGACAAGCCATCTATGAAAAAGTCATACCAACATTTGGAAATGGAAAGTTTATTAAAGTAATATCATCACAAATAATGCATTGAAACCCTGAGAGATGATAATAAACGTAATGCAGAGTAAAGAGGCTGGAGGAATAGTGTCTAATGGGAAGAACTACTTAAGAGAGTGTTGTCAGGGGCCCAGAGGAGGTGACACTCAGCTGACTGCTGGCTCACACCCAGGGAAGAGTTTCAGGAGAGGGATGAGCTGGGGCAAAGGCCGGGAGTGGGAGAGAGGGGTCGGGGAGGCAGGCATGGCTGGAGTGAGTACCAGAGCTGTGGGAGAAGTGACCGTGAGGTGAGAGGCATTCTCTAGAGACCCCCATGGGATGCAGCGAGGGACTTCGTGGACCTCCAGGTGTGATGAAAGCTGTGGGACGGTTATAAGCTGGGCAGAGACGAGTCCCTTTGCTGAGTGTCTGCTGTGGTGCTGGGTGGACCTAAGTGGGCAGGGAAGGAGCCGAGAGACCCAGGTGTGGCTGGTGCAGACGTCCAGGTGATGGAGGTGCTGTGGGGATGGAGAGGGCAGGGGTCCAGGTTCAGGACAGACCCTGGAAGAGGAACCACACGGCCCGCGGCTGGATCAGACGGGGAAGGGATTAAGGAGGTGTGAGTCTGAGAATAGCGTGCAGAGATACCGGTCCTAACACATCCTTGTCCTGACACGCATGGGCCTGGGGCAGGGGCACCTATGGGGGCTGGGGGTCTCCATACTCAGCTCCCACCCAGCTCTGTCCTGCACTGCAACGGGTCTCACGCACCTGTGTGGACTGCAGCCTGCACACCCCCTCCACAGCCACCCCAGCCTCCCCCTCACTGTCCATCCCTCGGGAGAGCTGGGGAGGGGTCAGCCCCCATCCCAGGGCTTTGCACACTTCGGCAGCAGGATATCCCTTGTCCCGTGAAACCCTTGACCCGTGAGAGGGCATGGCGCCGAGGAGGCCCAGAGCAGGATGCTCTGAGATGAGAGGGGCTCAGCTGCCAGGTCTAGAGGGGGGCTAGAGGTGGCACAGTCCACGGAGGTGAAGGGCCAGAAGCGGGTTGGGGACCAGGAGGCAGCGGAGTCCGGTTCAGACATGTTGACCCAAGGTCACGTGTCCGATCAACCTGCAGAGTTTGGTGGCCTCTGTCTGCACCACGAGGGGTACATGCAGGAAAATGCTGGAAGGCGCCATCAGCCAGGTTGGCATCTCCCCAGCTCATCCTTCATTTCACAAGGGAGGGGTCAGGGGTCAACGAGGGCAGGGAGTAGCTGAAGGTCACACCGAGGGGGACAGTGGGCCTTGGTCCATCCCTCCGCCGCTGTCCGCCCTGCTCTGCAGCCCGCCCTGCTCTCTGAGTGTCCTTCTCAGAGCAGCAAGGGCCTCAAGACACGATCTAAGCTTCACAAGGACCCAGGGGACTGGAGGAGGACAATGTGGAGACAGGCAGGCAGGGGGGCCTTGACGGTGTCCAGGGAGATGAGGGGGGCAGGGAAGGTGGGGGAGAACACGAGAGATGGTAACAGAGCCTTGAGGGCTGGACTGTGGCATCGTCACCCCACCGGCCCCAGTGCCAGGGGGCACAGAGACGCTGCTGGAGCGGGGCTTTGGAGACCCCGTTCAGTGCACAGAGGGACTCAGGCCTGATCCAGCAATGCTGGCCGAGCAACAGCGCTGCTCAGACAAAGAGGACGTAACAGCCACTGTCTCCCGTGAACCAGGCACACGGTTACACGTTTCCCACCCGTTACCTCGTTGGACCCATTTTACAGATGGGATAAGCTGGGCTCAGAGAGGCGAGGTGACTTCCCAAGGCCACACAGCCAATAAGACAGGAGGAACTCGTCTCTGGCCGGGAAGCCTGGGCTTTCGCATCTCCTGTGCAGGCTCCACCAGAGGGAGAAAGCCGTGGAGGAGCTGCGATAATGGGCATCTCTCAGGAAACGCATGGCACAGTGGTTCAGGGTGCGGGCTCTCCCTGACAGAGCCCAGACCCTCCAGGTGCCTGCAGGGAACACAGGCAGAATTTCAGCTGCGAATACAGTGCAGACTAGGGGCGGAGCAGAGCAGTAGCCGCCTCCCCCCGGAATGGAAGCCCCAGCAGGGCAGAGGCCAAGGCGTTCCAGCTCGGAGTGCTCTGAGTCTAGGACAGCATCCGGAGGGGTGAGCACCCTGGAAAACTAGCTGAGGGGCGGAGGGAAGGGGCGTGGAGGGGAAGGACAGGTGACATGTCTTAGGTTGGGCGTGGCTTCAGGCTGATGGCATCCAGTAGGTACTTGAGAATCAGGTCTGACTGTGTGAAACCAGTCTGGAAACTCCACAGGCTTATTCCTGCTCGTCCCAGTGTTGGCCGCTGAAACATGAGCCACTTGCCTGAGGCCATTATAAATGATAAGAGTTGGGACACCCAGAGTTAGGGGGCCCATGATTCTCCCCGATACAACCAACATTAGGTTTTTACCCCAAAACAGAGTAGCTTTCCTAGCATCATAGAAACAGCCAACATCTTGGACACTGCTGAGCAGACTCTACCTGGAGTATCAATCACTGATGCCAGGGGCTCCCTTTCTTAGACAAGGAAGCCAGGGCTCAGGAGAGGGCCTGACTGTCCCCGGAACCCGCTGCTAACGGCAGAGCTGGCTAAGCCCCTGATGCCGCTCGGCCGCCCGCACATTCCCTGGATGCTGCTTGGCCCGAAAACGGGTTTATGGCTCCATCCTTCAAAACACACTCAAGCGAGGTTTATTACATCATGGAAAACAAAGGTAGTTTGGTAATCTGTTTCCCACTCAGAGAGTTTTATTAAAATGCAATAAATTTCCAGGACGGAGCGTGGCTTTACAGCAAAGGGCAGAGATGCAGACCTGCTTTTCTGCGGGGACAGNCTCCATCCTTCAAAACACACTCAAGCGAGGTTTATTACATCATGGAAAACAAAGGTAGTTTGGTAATCTGTTTCCCACTCAGAGAGTTTTATTAAAATGCAATAAATTTCCAGGACGGAGCGTGGCTTTACAGCAAAGGGCAGAGATGCAGACCTGCTTTTCTGCGGGGACAGGGTCGGGGTGAGGGGGTGCAGAGTGAGCGTGGGGCGGGTGGAAAGAATGCAGCCTTATGGCCGCGCCCACCACAGGTTCAGCCCCTCCCAGGAGCCACAAGGAACGGGACTTTGCACCCAGCTGGGCCCTGGAGGGCAAGGGGAACGAGAGGCTTTGTGGTGCCAGCACTTTGTCCAATACCACTTTCCCTCAGTGGCTCTGCTAAACCATGCCTTCTACACCCTGCAGCCTCACTGTTCACTCTGAATGCTGTCGCCGTGTCCTGTTCTTATCCACAAGCCCCACCACCTAAAGGATACAGTTCAATGCTCTTGGGCTGGCCTACAAGACTGGCCTTGGTCCATCTCCCCCGGGCCCTTGCCAGTGTGCCCTCTCACCGTCCTCTGCCCACCTCTCATTTTTGCCACTCCAAACGTCTTAGGGTTCCTCCCACACCAGGCTGCTAGGCGCCTCTGTGATTTTGCACATACTGTTGTCTCTGTCTAGAATGCCTTTTCCTCTGCCTGACTACCTGGAAAACTCCTATTCATCCTTCAAAACCCTATCCAGACATCACCTCCTCCGAATTTTCCAGTCACTCTCTACCATGAGTTCCTTAACAGTAAACAGAATTTGGTCCCTCCTTCAGTCCCTTCCTCTCTGACAAGGTTGGTGTCTCATTCATGGCCAGTCCTAAGGCCTGAGGCTCAAGAAAAGTCGACAGGGTTCAATTATACGGAAAGGGTCTTACTGTCTCATGTTCGGTCTTGGTGCTCCAGCCAGGTCTTCAACTGACCAGAAATACAGACAACCTCTGGATGCCCTCATGCCCCGTGTGGTCAACAGAATAAGGAGCCCACAGACATGTCCCCCTCCTAAAGCCCAGAGCTTCTGCGTGTGTCCCCTTAGAGGCAGAGGGACTTCGATGTGATCATTCAGACCTTTGCGATGGAGAGGTTTTCTTGAATGATGCGCGTGAACCTCATCGAATCACTCCTCTCCAGAAGATCGTTAAAAATTTTAACGACCGTTAAAAGCGAGTCCCTCTCCAAGCCATGGGCAGAAAAGGAGGGGAAACAGATGAGTCGGAGTAGGCAACACTGGTGGCCTGAAGATGGAGGGAGGGGCAACGAGCCAAGGAAGACAGGCACCTCGAGAAACCCGGAAAGGCCAGGAGAAAAGGAAAACTTCCTCTAAAGTCTCAGGAAAGGAAGTGAGCCCTATTCACACCTTCGTGTTAGCCAGGGAGACCCATGTCAGCCTTCTGCCCTCCAGAACTGTGCCGTAATGAATTTGGGTTGGTTTTGAGCCACNAGCTGGCTAAGCCCCTGATGCCGCTCGGCCGCCCGCACATTCCCTGGATGCTGCTTGGCCCGAAAACGGGTTTATGGCTCCATCCTTCAAAACACACTCAAGCGAGGTTTATTACATCATGGAAAACAAAGGTAGTTTGGTAATCTGTTTCCCACTCAGAGAGTTTTATTAAAATGCAATAAATTTCCAGGACGGAGCGTGGCTTTACAGCAAAGGGCAGAGATGCAGACCTGCTTTTCTGCGGGGACAGGGTCGGGGTGAGGGGGTGCAGAGTGAGCGTGGGGCGGGTGGAAAGAATGCAGCCTTCTGGCCGCGCCCACCACAGGTTCAGCCCCTCCCAGGAGCCACAAGGAACGGGACTTTGCACCCAGTTGGGACCTGGAGGGCAAGGGGAACGAGAGGCTTTGTGGTGCCAGCACTTTGTCCAATACCACTTTCCCTCAGTGGCTCTGCTAAACCATGCCTTCTACACCCTGCAGCCTCACTGTTCACTCTGAATGCTGTCGCCGTGTCCTGTTCTTATCCACAAGCCCCACCACCTAAAGGATACAGTTCAATGCTCTTGGGCTGGCCTACAAGACTGGCCTTGGTCCATCTCCCCCGGGCCCTTGCCAGTGTGCCCTCTCACCGTCCTCTGCCCACCTCTCATTTTTGCCACTCCAAACGTCTTAGGGTTCCTCCCACACCAGGCTGCTAGGCGCCTCTGTGATTTTGCACATACTGTTGTCTCTGTCTAGAATGCCTTTTCCTCTGCCTGACTACCTGGAAAACTCCTATTCATCCTTCAAAACCCTATCCAGACATCACCTCCTCCGAATTTTCCAGTCACTCTCTACCATGAGTTCCTTAACAGTAAACAGAATTTGGTCCCTCCTTCAGTCCCTTCCTCTCTGACAAGGTTGGTGTCTCATTCATGGCCAGTCCTAAGGCCTGAGGCTCAAGAAAAGTCGACAGGGTTCAATTATACGGAAAGGGTCTTACTGTCTCATGTTCGGTGTTGGTGCTCCAGCCAGGTCTTCAACTGACCAGAAATACAGACAACCTCTGGATGCCCTCATGCCCCGTGTGGTCAACAGAATAAGGAGCCCACAGACATGTCCCCCTCCTAAAGCCCAGAGCTTCTGCGTGTGTCCCCTTAGAGGCAGAGGGACTTCGATGTGATCATTCAGACCTTTGCGATGGAGAGGTTTTCTTGAATGATGCGCGTGAACCTCATCGAATCACTCCTCTCCAGAAGATCGTTAAAAATTTTAACGACCGTTAAAAGCGAGTCCCTCTCCAAGCCATGGGCAGAAAAGGAGGGGAAACAGATGAGTCGGAGTAGGCAACACTGGTGGCCTGAAGATGGAGGGAGGGGCAACGAGCCAAGGAAGACAGGCACCTCGAGAAACCCGGAAAGGCCAGGAGAAAAGGAAAACTTCCTCTAAAGTCTCAGGAAAGGAAGTGAGCCCTATTCACACCTTCATGTTAGCCAGGGAGACCCATGTCAGCCTTCTGCCCTCCAGAACTGTGCCGTAATGAATTTGGGTTGGTTTTGAGCCACGAATTTTGTGGTCATTGGTTACAGCAGCAAGGGAAAGCCAGGGCACCCAGGGCACCAGCCTGGCTGTTTACATGGGTTCTTCCAGTCCCTGGGCATCACCAGCCTCTACACCATTGCCACCTGCCTTTTAAAGATGTTTTTTAATGAAGACTTTTTTTTTTTTTTTAAGTCTTCATTGAATTTGTTACTATATTGTTTCTGTTTTATGCTTTGGTTTTCTGGCCACAAGTCCTGTGAAATCTTAGCTCCCCAACTAGGGATTAAATCCACACCCTCTACATTGGAAAGTGAAGTCTTAACCCCTGGACTGCCAGAGCAGTCCCTGGCCCACTCCCTTGACTGCCTTCCCCCGACTTCCCTTGCCATTTTCTGCCTAGTGAACCCCTACTTATCCTTCAGAACCCATTTTCCAGGTCCCTTTGATGGGGCCTTGTGCTCTGGGGCCAGCCGGAGCACCACATGCGCTGAGGCTCAGCCACACCTCCCCACACACACATGCAGAAGGGCGCCGTCTTGGGTTTCCTGCTCACCCACCAGCTGGCCAGATCGTGGGCGGCAAGTGCTGGTGCTTGGTTGATTCAGAATGTTTGGTGCCAAAGCAGCGCCTAACACATCGTAGCATCTCAGAAAGCAAGTCGCAAGTGACCTGACCGGGGCTTGGGGTGGTCAGAGTTGGAGGCCTCCAGCTATTTGTGCAATTTGTTGAACATAAGGAGGCCCCCACCTTGCTGCCGAAGCTTTACTTTAGCTGGAAGTACATTCGCGCCCGCGAAGGAGGCATATTTATCTTATTTTCGTGTACCTAAACAGCTCTTTCATTTCTCTGCCGCCCAGTACAATCAGTTACAGCCTCAGAGACAAACCCTCCATACACTCAAGTACATGGCAGAATCCTGATACCCTGTAATCCAACAGACAGGAAAGAAAGTCCCTGTTTAAAACACATCCTAAGAAAATAATCAGAAGCGTGGAATAACGTACATACGAGGCCAAGAACACAGCTTTCTCTACATCTTTAGGTTAGCGAAAACTGAAAATGACGCAGATGTCTAAAAATGAGGATTTGGCTAAATAAATAATATCTCTTTCATCTGAGGCTACATTACACGGCCACTAAAAATAGTGGTTTTGAGAATATGTGGGGACATAGGAACATGTTTAATACTGGGATTCAAAGTTTATGAAACGTGTGTACGTTTGCATCTTAAAAAGACTGGTGAGAATTTTCATCTCAAACATTACCATTTGTTATCTCCTAAGATGGCTTATGGCACCCACTCCAGTGCTCT
Organism: Neotragus moschatus; assembly: GCA_006410615.1. Lineage (NCBI taxonomy): Eukaryota > Metazoa > Chordata > Mammalia > Artiodactyla > Bovidae > Neotragus > Neotragus moschatus. Next base: position 7,786 of record SJYA01011585.1, read on the forward strand.
TGCCTGGAAAACCCCATGGGCGGAGGAGCCTGTTGGGCTACAGTCCATGGGGTCGCACAGAGTCGGACACGATGGAGCGACTTCACTTTCACTTTTCACTTTCATGCACTGGAGAAGGAAATGGCAACCCACTCCAGTGCTCTTGCCTGGAGAATCCCAGGGATGGGGGAGCCTGGTGGGCTGCCATCTATGGGGTCACACAGAGTCGGACACGACTGAAGCGACCTAGCAGCAGCAGCAGCAGCAGCAGGTGGCTTAACACAAGGGATTGTTTTTATGGTTCGTTGATGCCATAGTTTCTAAAATTTCTGTGACGAGCATGTGTTATCGCTTTTAAAAATAAGATATATTTTTAAGAAGAAGCTTCTGGAGAGGAATGTAGCAACACGGGAGAAGGGGACGACAGAGGATGAGATGGCTGGATGGCATCACTGACTCGATGGGCGTGAGTCTGAGTGAACTCCGGGAGTTGGTGATGGACAGGGAGGCCTGGCGTGCTGCGATTCATGGGGTCGCAAAGAGTCGGACACGACTGAGCGACTGAACTGAACTGAAATCTTTATAAGGTTGAATGGCATTACACAGCACCCCATTACAAGGAAACGTGAGGTGCTTACCACTGAATCCAGGAGCAGTGTTTTGTGGGTTTCAATCCAGCTCAGGAAACTCCTGATACTGAGATGACGGGAAACTCAGATCCCAAGAAGAGATGAGAAGGGATTATGGGGAGGGTCTGCAAGGGCCCAGAGGAGGGGCCTGTCCCAGCCAGGGTTGGGGCTGGGGTGGGAGACTCGGGAAAGGGGAGGGACCTCTGGGCACAGAGGGGTGGGGGGACAGGAGGCTACTGCTGGACCTGGGTGTGGGGGGCTTGTGCCAAGGCCTGTGGGGAGGTACCCCACCGGATGGACAAAGGTGGGGTGGGGAGGAGAACTCTAGAAGAATCCACGGTGTCAGGGGCTCTCATGAGATGGTTCTAGTGTAAGTGCCGGCCGCAGCATCAGAGCCATCCACTCAGCACTCACAGGCTGGCCCTCCCCACGGGGCATCTGTCTCCTGTCCCTCAAAAAAAGCATCTGAGATGATTGCGTGGGCAGGGCAGCCGCACTGAGGGCTCACCGAATTTCTGGGTCACCTGCGTGGGCCGGGCTGTCATCGGCACCGCGAGGGAAGCCAGGTGCCCCTGCCAGCCATCAGAAAGCTAAATTCGGAGCCCATACCCGGCTCGTTCGGGGTCGTCCTGCAGAACCCGGGAACCTGTCTGCTTTCTGCTCTGGTCTGCTCTTTCCCTGAGAAGTCTTTTGGAGCCCGAGGAAGGCCTACGGCAGTGGGGTCAGAGGAGCAGGACGTGGGAAAGAGAGAGAGAAAACCACAGCGGGCACACGCCTATGTCAGCGCCTCCCTCGATCCCTATCGGGTCTGCGTCTTGTTTAAATCAAACTCAGGTCTCCATGGTGATGTTAAGCAAACACAGAGAGAGAGACTGTTGGGAAGAGGGAGTCACAGCCGGTGGAAAGGCAGCCGGACGCGTCAGGGGACGAGACGGACGAAGGAAGCCCCCCCGCCGACACCTCCCAGGCGCCACGCGTTGCACACGCAAGAGCTGTTATCATTCTCACGTCCAAACCGCGAGGTCTACGCCGTCAGACTCAGGGTATAGACAAGGCCCAGGGTGGGGGTGGAGGGCGCTACAGAGCAGGGAAGGTGCAGAGACAGATGGAATCCGGATCTGTCTGGGGCACTGACCACCCGGCCTGGAACGCCTGCAGTCAGCCACAGAGCGGCCCATCGCCGTCTAAGACTTTCTCTCTAAAATCAGGCCCGCTCTCCCCGCCCACAAGGAGCAAGCCTTGCCACCGGTTTGACGATCCCTGCGGATGCTCAGCACATCCACCCGTAAGGGCGCTAACAGCACAGCAGCGCTTTGTCCGCCTGGACATTCAAGGCCCAGAAGAAACAGGCTTCGATGCCGGGGACTGCCCGTGGGCTTCCGAAACTCTGCACTCGGCCTGGCTCTGCCCACCTCACCCTCAGGACGGTCCAGCTGGGAGGACGTCCCCGTCCCCAGCCATCATCTGTCTCCGCAGAAAAGGACCCTGACGCTCGCTTATATTAGTACGTATCGAGAGGTTATCGAACGGCTTGATGGCTCAGATGCCCTAAATTCTGCATCCTCAAGTTCTCTATATTAAGAAATGGATCGAGAAGGGTATCCTAGGAACACAGAACCCAGTCTGGTTCGAAAGGGAATGGCACCAACACCCAGTAGCGCTGCAGAGAGGCAGATGCGTCTGGAAACCTCAAAGGCGGCTCATGGAAAAGAAGGCCTGTACAGTCGCTTCCCGAAGCTTGCTCCCTGGAAAACCCACCCCAGGAAATGCTCGGAGGAGCCAGAGCAAAGCAAGACTTAAACTGCATAAAGCGTTTAAACAAGTAAAATTAACTGAAGCAAGTAAAAATTAACATAAAATTTTGAGTTGAACAATTTTTTTTAATGAAAGCTCATGGAATCAGATGGGATTGGAGAAGTGCCACATGACCTTCTCCTGGAGACGCACGGTGCCCAGTGCTGTGTTAGAGAGTGATGTGCAAAGAAGCCTGATCTGTTTCCTTCCATCTAAGAATGTCTGCCTAGCTTAGGACCACACAGCATATATTTTCTGGGAGCATCAGTGAGCACTTGTGGTACTTTTGAGTGTCATGGAGCAAACAACCCCTTCATTCCCCTTCCCTCCCCCACTGGTGCTGGGCTTGACTTGCATCGGCCAATGGAACTTAGCAAATGTGAGCGAACAGAAGCCTTAAGTGTGCTTATAGGGGCGCTTGCCTCTCTCGCTCCCCTATCTGTGCGTGGGAAGAAGGGGTCCTGATGGCCTCTGGCCGGTCAGCTGGGATCCCACACTTATGGACCAGAGCCGAGCCTGCCAACCTCAGCTCAGGGGGAAGAGTCCGGCCACCCCAGCCTACAAACCAGTCACCCAGGGCGTGAGAAGGAGCCTGCTGTTGCCACCGAGTTTGGGGCGACTTGTTACCCAGCATCACTGTAGCTGAGGAATATACCAGCCTACAGACACACTCTTCTAAGAATGGCACTTCTAAGAATCATGTATTTTGAAATATGATTAGAAGAACCTTCTTGGGAGGACACATTCTTGGAGAGTGTTGGGAAAGAATAAATGACAATCATAGGAGCTCAGGACACAGTTAGAGGACACCCATCTTAACATTCAGGGTCAGGAAAGGACTTGGGCTACTTGCAGCAGAGAGGCAGGGCTGAAGAAGGAATTTAGCAACAGAAAAAAGATGGGCACGAAATACAACAGCTAAATCCCAGAGGAGGAGCTTGAACAGTCAGTAAGATACAACACAAGAAAGTATGTTTGATTCCACGAAAAATCACGCAATTGCAAGATAGGATAACACTGACCTGTGCTCTAACGTCCACTTGAATGCAGACATACAAATTCTGATGATTCCAGAGGCACGGGGCAGGAGTCACTCTGCAGACAGACTAACAAAGGGAAGAAGAAGGTGGAGACACGGGCGGACACGCTCCGCAGCCCTGATGGGAACAGTGGAGCCTGGGGATGGAAACCCTCGCACTCCACAGCAGACGAAGGCGTGGCTCAGCCAGCTAACAAGGCTTACAGGGCTGCAGGGATGAAGGACCAAAACCGAGGCGTGAGCATCAGTCACGTTTCAAAGGCAGCACAATGCCAGCTGTGCTAATTTGTAAATCACACTAAACCCTAGGACATACTGATTGTGGATAGACACGTACGTGTATACGTAACACAAGACACCCCCACGGGGATGCCTTCTGGGGTCGGGGATGGTGGGCGTAGGGCAGGTGGAAGGAAGGAGGGGAGAGCTGGGCTGGATCCGAACCTGGGAGAGTGTGTTTCTTTAAGAGACAGAGAGCCCAGAAAGAGAAAAATTAACATCTGTTACAGATAGGGAGCCCGTGGTGGGCTAGACTTTTCAGTCTGCTGCAGTAACAGCTGAAGGCCCAAACTTCAGTGGCTTAAGCCACATTATTCCTGGTCATGGACCACTGGTTCAGATAAATGACGTGACCCCACAATAACCACACGGGAGGTGGGGAAAGGAGAAAGGCTTGGATTATTTAGTGAGCATGGGGTTGTCTCTGGCATGTGGGTACTCAGGCAGCTGGCACACCACATTCCACACCCACTGTGTCCGCTCAAGATTTCTGGATGAAAGTGAAGACGGAGGACAAGAATCACCTTCCCCCTCCCCCTACCCGGTGCAAAGAGCTGACTCACTGGAAAAGACCCTGATGCTAGAAAGACTGAGGGCAGGAGGAGAAGAGGGCAACAAAGGATGAGATGGATGGACAGCATTGTCAACTCAATGGACACGAGTTTGAGAAAAGTCAAGGAGAGAGTGGAGGATAGAGGAGCCTGGCGCGCTGCCGTCCATGGGGTCGCAAAGAGTCAGACACGACTGAGCAGCTGAGCAACAGCAACCCCTAACAAAAGGGTGGCGCTCCACCAAGTCACTCAGAGAGAACTCGAGACCCCAGCATTCCAACTCCAGTATTCCCAAAGTTGCCCCTACTAAAAGTCCCGCCCAAGGTCACACGTGGGGGTGGAAGGGCAGGGCCGGCACAGCCTCCACAGCGTCCAGGTAGTGTGTGAGTGGGGCCGCGGGCTGGGGCTACATGACAGCAGAGGGAAGCGGAGCGTGGAGCGTGAGCCAAGGCCCGCTTTCTCCCCGGCCCAGGCCTCCCCCAGCCCCTCTCACGCCATCTGATGACATCGGGGCCAGCTCTGTGCTCCTGGCTCCCAGCCTACCTGCTGGGATGGCCTCAGAGGCCCAAAGGGTCTTCCTGGTCTCAACAGTGTTTCCCAAGGAACACATCACCATATGTCCATCCATCATATATCCACATGCATCCATCCATCATCTGTCGATGTGTCTCTCTGTCCTCCCAGTTGTATGTTTATCTGTACATCTGTCCCTCCATCCATCCATCTATCCACCCATCTGTATATCCATCCACCCATCCACTCATCTGTATATCCATCCATCCATCCACCCATCCACCCACCAGTATATTCATCCATCCATCCACCCATCTACTCATCCACCCATCTATATATCCACCCATCCATCCACCCATCCACCCGCTGGCATATTCATCCATCCATCCACCCATCCACCCATCCACCCATCTATATATCCATCCACCCATACACCCACCCACCCACCCATCTATATATTCA
>SJYA01011587.1:0-12505 GCA_006410615.1 Neotragus moschatus
TATTTATGTCTTCTGTCTACTAACTAAAAACTGCTCCAGCTAGAAGATAAGCATTAGTCTAAAACATAGCTTCCCAAAACTGACTTTAAAAAGAATCCATTAAAACATTTCTGGAGAGAGTGGTGGCTGCAGGAGAACCTTGGAGCTTTTTTATAAAGCTTCATGTGATTGTTTCCCTCAAAGACTCAATCAGAAGGCTAATCTAAAATTTCAGCCTCAAGGACACATGTGGTCAAGATGCTCAGGCATATACTTTGGGCAGGAGCATCCACATATCCTAATTCTTTCAGCCCCCTTCTTAGCCACCACCTAAGTCCTGTACCAGGGATGCCGAGGACCACACACCTTAGATGCAGCACCAATATGGCAACCAGTCCTTCCTTTCAAGAGGCATCATTAGTTGAAAAACTACATATTTCTCTTTCTTAACAAACAATACTTTCTCATGACCAGACAAGAAGACTATACCACTGGCTTTACTTTGTCAGAAACAAACTCAGTCACACTGACATGCTTATAGGATGAAGTAATATAATGTCCAAGATTTTTCAAGTGTATTCCAGAAAAGACTACAAGGTAGTGGTAGGGAGAATGGAGAAAACTAAAAGGGCAAAATATTGGTCATTGTGAATTTGTGTGATGATTACTCGCAGTGTTCTCTCTTCTTTAAAATATTCTTTTCAGTTTCTATGATTATAATTTAAAAACAAATTAAGTGTAAAACTGAACTATTCTGACCTTTTTGTGCTATTCTGAGAAAATTAAAATAACAAATAATAATAAAATAATTTTTTAAAAAACTTAAAAGTGAGGTAATATTCCTTCAGAGATTGCCATCTCTATCTCACCGTCTACTAGAATACCTGAGAAAATATACCCCAAAGAGCTTGTGAGCTTAAAAAAAAAATTAAGGACTAACATATTCATGATTATTTCTGTGTTTATATCTCCTACAAAGATGGGAGCAATACGGAAAAGACAGTATTCCATCCTGAGCAGCACAGGTCTCTACTCGTGGGGAGACCACACTCAAGTAACAGCCTAGTCCATATGGAACACAGAAGTTACTGAGCTGTAGTGAACACCTAAAAAAAATTACCAGGAAAAAAAAATAAAAAGAAAAAGCCAGGTGACAGATTTTCTGCATTTGATTAATAAAAACATCTCAGGCGCTACTCCCATGAGAGACACTCTCCAATTCACTGAGGAACGGAAGGTTCTTATCTCAGCAAAGTGTCCGTAGCCTGCAAAAATCAGTGTGGACTCAACTGTCCTAAAAAAGAAAAACAAAACAAACATTTGGTAAGTCTCCACTAGGTCATTTTCTTCCTCTCCTTTTCTGGAGACCTGTGTATCACACTACAATGTTCATTTCACTCCCACCCCCTAAATTAATTATAAGAGAAAGAACAACAGATGGACACTAATACTTGAGACACTATTAACCATCAGCAAGCACAGGAGGAAAAAAAATTAAGTCAATCTAACTTTGTGAATATTTAAAAGTCAAGATAAGTCTGGCGTAAACTGTTTCAAATAACCTAAATAATGGTTCAATTTGTTTAAACTGAAAATATGGCTTGAAATTAGAAATTAACAGCAAAGAAAGAAAAGTTTAAGTGTTAAGCATATTAAATGATAACAAATCTTGGATCTCAATCCAACAGGAGCCAATGGTCACACCAATAAAATATAAAGCAGAAACTTCCAGTACTGTGCAGCAAATTCACCTAAGACTTTGCTGGGGTTTGTATCCAGCCGCAGAATGGCCATAGCCAGGGGGATAGTCAACGTTATGTAATACTTGGAATCCTGGAGCAGGGGAAACTCTGGGAGTATTAAGTAGATTCTCATTGCTTCAACATCTGGTGGTGAACTCGATAACTGAGGAATCAGGCAACTTTCAAAGCTATTTAAGATCTGTATGAGAGAAAAGAGTAATGAGAAATTCAATCTAGTTACCTGATCTCTAAACTCATAAATTATTTGAGAGACTCTCAACTCTTATTCATTCAGTATGCACTCAGGACCATCTACGAGCCAGGCACCGGTCTGGGCAATCAGGATATATCAGTGAAAAGAAAAGCCAAAGGTCCCTGCCCTTGCCAACCTTATACTCTAGGGGGTGGGGATTTCCTTAGAAAAATTTAAGCTAAATAGAAAAATTAAAGTTAGACAAATTCCTAATGTATTTACAGAGTTAACATTTATACAAGACTTTTGCCTTTCCATCTTACTCTTTTTTTTCCTCTTGAAAGTTGACTTATTTCAATGCAAAAATGCATTTTAAGCATGTACTTTATAGAAGTAAAAAAAATACCTGTTCTAGAATCATGGAGTGCTGAGAGTTCATCAACTTCTCAAATAACACTCTTGTTGAGTTCAGATCTATTCCAGGGATTTTGGGACTTGTTTTAAAATGCTCATCAATTCTAAACAAAAAGAAAAAAAAAAACATGTAATAAAAGAAAAACAAAGCAAACACTCTGATAGGGATGAGTTATAAAAAGGTCAGCATATAGTTTGCACATACTGATCCAACTTAAATTTCACCTGGCAGACAAGATGCATGAAAACATTAACTTTGGGGAAACCCAACAGAATAAATCTCTCTGAATCCCTTTTTCAAGATGATCTTACAATTTAAGTCGTTAAAGTATAAGGATCAATCATCTTACTGTAAGACTCTCTTGACATTTACAGGCAGAATATTATTTTTCTGATTAACTCTTGTATTTTTGCCTCTTTCGGTCATTGTGGTACTTTGAACCAAAGGCAGATGCTGTGCCTAGGTACAAAAAATATCCCTTGTGCAATGTGGCCCACTCATCAACAAATAAAGTTTAAATCAAGTTTTTTTTTTTTAATATCGGACCTATAATAAATGCAAAGTTAGTGTACTACTCAGTTAACATAAGGGATACAATTACATTCACTCCAGGAATTTTATCCTGAATATTCCTTGGACTGATGCTGAAGCTACAATACTTTGGCCACCTGATGAGAACAGCCAACTCATCGGGAAAGACCCTGATACTGGGAAAGATTGACGGAGGGAGGAGAAGGGGATGACAGAGGACAAGATGGTTGGATGGCATCACCAATTCAAAGGGCTTGAGTTTGAGCAAGTTCTGGGAGATGGTGAAGGACAGGGCAGCCTGGCATGCTGCAAGCCATGGGGTCGCAAAAAGTCAAACATGACTGAACAACAACTTTTTAACTTCCTAACAACTAATCATCTTTCTATTTTAAATAAATTTTCAGCCTTTTAGACACTTAAAGAATGTCTCTTAAATTTCCACTCTTAAACATACCACATCTACTAATTACAAAAGAACTATTTGCAAAACAGATTTCTGCTTATGTGTAACAAACATATTCAGATAGTTTTAAAGTCATCTGATGCCAATATTACAACTTTTAAAAACATACGTGAGTTCCTAATGTGAAAAAATTTTAATTATATAATTATATGCATTGGAACCTAAATGGTCAATTAAGAGGAGTTACTTGGGCTTTCTCTGTTTGTTGAGTCTTTTGCACTGTTGTTCTAAAAATAAATTGGCCAAAACATAGAAATTGTTTCTTCTATCCCATATGCAGCCTTCCACATGCTTAGAAGTACTTTATGCTATATTGCTAAGAAAAAGCAAAAGACTTTCTCTACATGTATTTATGCTTTGTTAAACTGGTCTTTGGGAATTCCCAGGTGGCTCAGTGGTAAAGAGTCTGCCTGCCAATTCAAGAGACACAGGAGATGTGGGTTTGATCCCTGGATGGGGAAGATCCCCTGGAGAAGGAAATGGCAACCCACTCCAGTATTCTTGCCTGAAAAATCTCATGGACAGAGGAGCCTGGCAGGCCACAGGCCATAAAGTTGCAAAGAGTCAGACATGATACCACTGACAAACTAACAAATTAAGGCTGGATAATCTAACAAATCTAACAAGAGCCATTCCCAACTTTCATAAAAACTGTCCTTCTAGAATAAGGTTTCTCAGCCTTGGGATCACTGACTTTTGTGGTTGTCAGATAATTTTTTGTTGGGTGGGTGGGATTGTGAGATGCTCAGCAGCACCCGTGGCCTTTGCCCACCAGATTCCAGTAGTATACTCACCACCACGGTAACAACCAAAACATGTCAAGAGACAATGGTGAATGTCCCCTGGGAAACAAATCAGCCTGGTTGAGAATCACTGTTCTAAAAGACCAACATCAACACAAAATTTTTTCCCTGGAGGAAGAGGATAAGTATTGATTCTGAAATTAGTTCGATGAGCTCATTTCAGTTGCCCTAATGATACAAATGACTTTGCAATCTTTAACTGTAACTGGAAGCAACCTCTTACAACTCAGTTAGGGACAGAATTGGGGGTGGGGTAGGGAGTGCAAATGACACACAGAACTGAAGTCTAAGTCTTCGTGGGATTTCATTAGCCTTGCTGCGGACAGAAAAAGGATGGTGAGAAGGTTGGGATTTCTTGGATCACCAAAGATCAAAACCCATGATGAGACCCTTCTGTGGTCACAATATCTGCAGACGGGATAAGGCCTAGCAAGGAAACACTATTTACAACCTGGGAGTTTAGGCCAAATGCAATTTTCTGGTGGGCTGGGCTGGCCCTGAGTCTAAGGAATCCCTGGAACCTTCTTGAAACTTTCCCTAAATTCATTCTTTTTGAGAAAAGAAAAAACCATGTGAAAGGAGTCAATGAAACGGAGATTATTTAAAGAAATAAGAATTTAAGAACGGAATTGTCCACTTCTAGTTAAAGATAACAGAGTAGAAGGACGTGCACTCATCTCCTCCTGCAAGATCACCAAAATTTCAACTAGCTGTTGAGCAACCATTTTAACAGGAGGATGCTGGAACCCATCAAAAAGAGATACCCCATGTCCAAAGACAAAGAAGCCGCCACAGCAAGATGGTAGGTGGGGATGCAATCATAAAATCAAATCTCATACCTGCCAGGTGGTGACCCACAGACTGGAGAACAACAATAAAAAAGAAAGTCTCACACTATTGTGAAGCTTCTGAACCCCACGTTAGGCTTCCCAGCCTGGAAATCCAACTAAGGGACTAGGAATCCCGGTGGAATATGGCCTTCAGGGCCAGTAGGATCTGATTATAGGCCTTCCAGAGGACTAGGGGAAACAGACTCTGGTCTTGGAGGGCACAAACAAAATGCGTGCCCTCCAAGACTCAGAGGAGAAGAGCAGTGACCCCACTGGAGACTGAACCAAAACTACCTGCTAGTATTGGAGGGCCTCCGGGGTGGCGTGGGTCAGCAGGGGCTCACCACAGGGACAAGGGCACTGGAAGGTCCCCCTTGGTGTAAACCTTCATGGAGTCCACCATTAACCCTACCATATAGCCTTTTAGACCCTGGGGATAAGTTGCCACAGGTCAAAAAACTGCAAGGATGGGAGTGCAACCCCACCCATCAGCAGATAATTAGATTAAAGCTTTACCGAGCAAGGTCCTGCCCGCCAGAGCAAGACCCAGTTTTTCCCATCACAAGTCCCTACCATTAAGAAGCTTACACAAGCCTCTTAGCCTCATCCATCAGAGGGCAGACAGAAGAAGCAAGAAGCAGCACAGTCTCACAGCAGCTAAAACAAAAACCATGTTACAGAAAGTTAATCACCATGAAAGAGCAGAAAGTTACATCCCAGATGAAGGGAAAAAGTAAGATCTCAGAAAAACAACTAAATGAAGTAGAGATAGGCAATCTTCCAGAAAAAGAATTCAGAATAACGAGAGTGAATATGATCCAGGATCTCGGGAAAAGAATGCAGGCAAAGATTGAGAAGATGCAAGAAATGTTTACCAAAGACCTACAAGAACTAAAGAACAAAGAAAGAGAGATGAATAATACACTAGAAGGAATCAATTGCAGAATAATGAGGCAGAATAATAAATGACCTGGAGGACAGAAGGGTAGAAATCATTGCCACAGAACAGAATATAGACAAATGAAAAGAAATGAAGACAGCCTAAGAGATATTTGGAACAACATTAAACATACCTACATTCTCATTATAGGGGTCCCAGAAGGAGTAGAGAAAAGATCTGAGAAAATATTTGAAGAGATAATAGCTAAAAACTTTCCAAACATGGGAAAGGAAATAGTCACCAAGTCCAGGAAGCACAGAGAGTCCCAGGCAGGATATACCCAATGAGGAGAACACCCAGACACATAGTAATCAAACTGACAAAAATTAAAGACCAAAGATAAAATATTAAAAGCAACAAGGGAAAAATGACAAATAACATACAAGGGAATTCCCATCAGGCTATCTGCTGATTTGAAACTCTACAAGCCAGAAGGGAATGGCATGATATATTTAAAGTGATAAAAGGGAAGAACCTCAACCAAGATTACTCTGCCCGACAAGACTCTCCTTCAGATTTGATAGAGAAATCAAAAGCTTTCAGACAAGCAAAAGTTAAGAGAATTCAGCATCAGCAAACCAGCTTTACAACAAATGCCAAAGGAATTTCTCTAGGCAGCAAACACAAGAGAAGGAAAAGACCTACAGAAAATAAATCCAAAATAATTAAGAAAATGGTAATAGGATCATACATATCAACAGTTACCTTAAATGTAAATAGATTAAAAGCACCAACTAAAAGACATACACTAGCTGGGTGGATGAAAACAAGTGCATGTATGCACTTTCACCTACCGCATCATTCTGCTTGATACTCCCCTCAAATGGTAATTATTTATATTGTTAAGTTAATCATGCTCCCATTATGGCTTCCAATTGCAATTATCTTTTATTTTTGTTTGGCTACTAATTGTGAAAACTGATTAACATTTTTTTCTATTGTGACTATGTAACTATTTAATACCATTGTATCATGACTGGTCAATAGAAAAATAATAGAATTCTATATCAGCAAAACTAGGATCTCATAGAAAAACCTGTAATCACTTTTTAAAATCCAGAGGCATATCAGAATTAGCTTAAAACTTTTTGGAAAACTACAAATCCTCAGGTATCGCTTTTTTCTCCAGAGCTCCAGATGTTTCTAATCAGCAGTCACGTTTATAAACAACTGGACTATATGATGATCTTTTTACTTTTTACTAGTTTGTTTCACTTTTTCTATTACATATTCAGTGCTCCCGTTTCATTTATGTTCTCCAACTTCTCCACCTCATCTCTCTTTTTTTATGTTCTTTCTCAAGCCCTTATTTAGTAGAAAAGCTTTTGTATACATATACACATAAATATGTATAATATATATTTTAGAAAACTTATGAATTCTTGCCTAAACTAAAAAATTTTTGACATTTTGATTTGACTTGTCTGACTTAGTATGAACAGAATGTTAGATTTCTAATTAAAAAATGGATACGCGACAAGCAAGAAAGGTCTACTGTATACAACAGGGAACTATAATCAATATCTTTTAATAACCTATGATGGAAAATAATTTCAAAAATAATATAAGTGTATCTGTATAACTGAATCACCTTGCTGTGTACCTGAAACATTGCAAAGTCAACTATACTTCAATAAAATATATATATTAAAAAAAAAAGAATTTAAGAACAAATATTATTAACATTTTGGAATAGCCTGAAAAATCTTACTTTTGATTACACCAGCCCTTTCTGAGATTCTGTCTCTCTTTTGGTCATCTGTTTCTGCCAACTAGGCATGAATCAGCACTGCCCTTCCTGGTGTCCTCTCACTCACCATCATTAGGCACTTCCATTGCTGTGCAAATCATGAGCGTACCCACTGAGTTAAGGCCAACCACCACCAAAGAGAACACAAGTCTTTCTCAGCCTTTGCTGAGTGAGCACCTGCATCACATGTGGGTATTTTAAGACTAAGTCACTTACTTTTTCTCAAGAAAACTTCCATTCCAACAGGCTGCAGAAGATAATATCTGAACAACACCACTGCTCAGGAAGAAAAACGGGAAAGAAGTCTTTAATAAGTATAAATAAAGGTTATTTAAGCATCAGCAACAGATTACTCCTCTATTCCAGAGTTTCCTTAATAGCTGCTTCTTCTTACCCAGGTGAAGCCTTAGAAAACACTGGGTCCTGTCTCAAAACGGACAAGAACTTATATTATCCATAAATCATGTTAAAATAAAGAGTATTAAAGCTGCCAAAAGAAAACTCTCAGGTCTAATAATAATGACCTTGGACTTTCCTCCCACCAACCGTCTGAGACACTTTCCCCCTCACCTCCAAACACGAACCCAAAATAAAACCAAAAAAGATAAGCTGAGCTGTTATTTACCAACACAGAAAGTATCTCTGCAAATTAATAACTGAACAAATACTTCCTTCTGTTTTGCTGCCCATCTTAGAAAGAAACTACAAATGAGTGAAGTAAGTTTTTATTCCTATTACCTAGATTTTCTGGGGGGAAATTGCTATTTTCTGAGGACCCACAGTGATACTACATGTCAGGAAGCTTGAACCCTCTTATTTAGTATAAGGGAAAGGGGAGGAACAAAACAAATATACAGTCAAAGAGGGGATCACAGTAACTTCTGTTAATCACAGGATCTAGGTAAGGAAGGGGAAATCACTGCTTATACCCTATCGCTTGTAAATAAGAAAACTGAGAACTAGTAAAGTGTCAAAGTCCCAGCCAAGGGAGTCTCATGCCCCCACACTCCTATCCTCCCGGTGAGTCGAGTCCCCCCAGCCTGTTCCCTGCCCCTTCCAGACTGAACTCCCTGGCAGAGTCACCAAGCTTAGAGGGCTTCTGAGCACTGTCACAGACAGAGGTGGTCTAGGGCATTCCCAATGATCCCCCACTTAAAAAGCTGGTGTGTCCAAAGGGCTCAGGGAATTTGCCCCTCTACGATCTATTTCATAAAGTAAAATGCTTTATATACATATCTGGGAACAACTATCATCTAGTACACAATCTGATTCGTTCATCCCCAAGAATCAGCTTCTGTCGAAAAATGGAAAAACTGAGGAAAGCCAATACAATGTGTAAAACTATAAAAATTTAAAAAAAAAAAAAACTTTTTTAAGAATGAAATACACTTGCTGAAAGGACTCAATCCTTTATCCTTTAAGTATACTTTTTTCTCTATCTCAACTAATCATTTTGAATATGAAAATGCTAAATTATTCTAAAAATAAGCTTAGATTGGAATGCTTTGGAATAAGCACATGAAGAAAACTCTTGGAGTTAAACAACAATAACACTAAGCTTTCTTGGCAGAAAGACCAACTCAGGTCTTCATCAGTTAGGATTTTTAAGGTTAAGGAATATATCTAGTAAGAAAATGGGGGAACAACATAACAACAATGTTATTTCAGGCTAAGGGCACCAGATGTGTGCCCAAAAAATGACCCCTCGAATGCAAAACCCCATTTATATTCACAACCTCAAGATGGAAGTAGGGGAAAATCACTAAGTTGGAAATTCCAATACACTTTGAAAAGAACTAAAAACAAGCAACCACATACTTGATTGTATTTGCACTGCTGTGTTCTGAGAGCTTTTGTCTCCAAACTGCTATGGTTTCATCATTTATTAAACTGGTGTAATGTGCTTGGTCCATCGTCCTGAAGTCAACAGCAGGAGAAGAATTCTGAAGGATTAAATATGACAGCAAAAAAAAAAAAAAAAAAACGGAACGGCAGGGACTTTTTCTCCTCTCCCTCTCCCTGTATATCTCCCACTTTGTGTTTCACTTATGTACAGGAGCGGGGGTGTGCCGCCCAGATCCCCTCTCCCTTCAGAACGGACCACTCACCCCGCCAGCTGCCTCAGTGTAAGCTCTGGACTGCCCCCAGCTGCACTGACCTCCAGGAACTGCCCTGGGCGCTGGCCTCACTCCCTTCCGGTCAGTGGCAGGTGGGGATGTGGTGCCAGGCCCCAGTCCCCCTGCCTCCAGAAGGATTTACACCTGGGAAACAGACTCTGAACCTGAGATTTATGTTTAAAGTTTGGGGTTGGGAGGAGTTCTAGAACATTTCCTCAGGATGAAGGAGGCAGGATCCGGCAGAAGGGGAAGCTGAACTGCAGCTCAGTGCCTCAGCCAACCTCATGGGGTGCTGTGGAGCCGGGATGGCCCTTCAGTACCCTCCCCAGAGAAACCAAACCAAGAGGACTGCTGCAGATTTCTTTCTCTGCTTTGAATCACCATAACATCAAGGTTTTTAAATTACTAATCATTTGCCTTAACTGTTCACCAAACTCCAACGATATGCATTATAAAAAGTCTACACAATCGATATTGTAAATAATCTATGAAAATGTAATGCATCTTAATATCTTGCTCAAAGTATACAGCTATAAATTGATAAGAAAGATAAAAGACATATCAATAATGGCCTTTAAAACCCCAAATGCTGCACAGGGCTATATAATAAGCACTTTTCCTAAAACTGCTATTTTTCAACTTATTTTCCCCAAATCTAATCATGGTCTAGAGCTGGAGAAAAATTTGCAGTGCTTTATATCTCCTGTACTTGTCACCAGAAGAGAGGGGAAAAAGCAATATTAAAACATTAGCCAGATGATCATAAAAACACAACTTTCAAAGTAAATTTTCTTGGTTATTTTCTCAGAGTAATGAGTGAAGACAGCATTATAAGGGGAAAGGAAAAGGGCCTGTAACAGACAAGAGACATTTGCCAAAGTTTATGACCATCTGGTTTTTGATAAGTATTTTAACAAAAATGACCACAGAAATCTGTTAAGAGAACAAAAGCCATCTTGAACTGCATAGAGAAAAACTGGAAGACAAAACAGACACTTGAGAACTCACAAACAAGACTGTCTCTGCACCATGGTCTTAAAACCAGTCATTATGTAAATTTTAATTGCTTCCCCCATTCCAAGGAGCAGCTGAACACAGACACAAACATAGACGTAAAATATAAACATGTTACTATTTTCTCATTCTTCACCCCAAGTCCAACAAACCACAGATGCCTTGGATAAAACTACAATCACAGAATCAAACATAAAGACCCAAGAAAAAGCTGCCTTAGAATTACATACAGCCTCAAAAGAAAAAATTGGTGTAGGTCCGTGTATCCAATTTTGGCTGCAGTTTGGATTACCAGAGCTTTCAAAAATCCTGATGGCCAACTTACACTCTAAACAAGTTAAATCAGAATCTCTGGAAATACTGGTGTCTTTTTAAGACTCCTAGGTCTTAGTCATTAATTATACAGTATATTTGCATGGTGACAGATGGTAGCTACACTCATTGTGGTGATCATTTCAAAATTATAGCAATATAAATCACTATGTTGTGTATTAGGAATTAAAATAGTGTTGTAAGTTAATATACTTTAAAATTAAAAAAGCTCATAGAAAAAGAGATCGATTTGTGATTACCAGAGGCAGAGGGTGAGGGGATGGGGATTGGCAATAGGCAGTCAGAAAGCACATACTTCAAGTTAAAATTAACACTCAATTTAGTTGCTCAGTCATGTCCAACTCTTTGCGACCCCAATAATTAACAAGAGAGTCCAAAATGCAGTACTTGGGTGCAATCTCAAAAACGACAGAATAATCTCTGTTCAATTCCAAGGCAAACCATTCAATATCACAGTAATCCAAGTCTATGCCCCAATCAATAATGCTGAAGAGACTAAAGCTGAACGGTTCCATGAAGACCTACCAGACCTAAAAGACCAACCTTCCAGAACTAACATCCAAAACAGATATTGCCTTCATTATAGGGGACTAGAATGCAAAAGTAGGAAGTCAAGAAACACCTGGAGTAACAGGCAAATTTGGCCCTGCAGTAAAAAATGAAGCAAGGCAAAGGCTAACAGAGTTTTCCCAAGAGAACACACTGGTCATAGCAAACACGCTCTTCCAACAACACAAGAGAAGACTCTACACATGGACGTCACCAGATGGTCAACACCAAAATCAGATTGATTATATTCTCTGCAGCCAAAGATGAGGAAGATATATAGAGTCAGCAAAAACAAGACCAGGAGCTGACTGTGGCTCAGATCATGAACTCTTTATTGCCAAATTCAGACTTAAATTGAAGACAGTAGAGAAAACCACTAGACCATTCAGGTATGACCTAAATCAAATCCCTTACAATTATACAGCGGAAGTGACAAACAGATTCAAGAGATTAGATCTGATAGACAGAGTGTCTGAAGAACTATTGACTGAGGTTCATGACATTGTACAGGAGGTAGGGATCAAGACCATCCCAAAGAAAAAGAAGTATAAAAAGGCAAAATAGTTGTCAGACGAGGCCTTACAAATAGCTGTGAAGAGAAGAGACATGGAAGGCAAAGGAGAAAAGGAAAAATATAACCATGTAAACGTAGAGTTCCAAAGAATAGCAAGGAGAGATAAGGCAGCCTTCCTCAGTGATTAACGCACAGAAATAGAGGAAAACAATAGAATGGGAAAGACTATAGATATCTGTAAGAAAATTAGAGCTACCAAGAGAACATTTCATGCAAAGATGAGCACAATAAAGGAAAGAAATGGTATGGACTTATCAGAAGCAGAAAAGATT
>SJYA01011588.1:0-10958 GCA_006410615.1 Neotragus moschatus
CGCTCGCAAGGAAAACAGCTTGCCTCCCTGTGTCGCACTGATGGAGGCTGCTGATGCCTGCCCGCTCGTGTAACGTGGCTGTGCGTACACAGTGTTCGCCATAACGTCAAGGCAGAAACGATATCGGGGGGACTTTGACACTGCCCACCGCAGGAACTTGCAAGGCAAAAAATACTTCATCCTTCCTCAACCGGAAACCGCCTCAACTAGCCTGCGTGCGCGCAGCAACACGCGGCGAGCAAGAAGTGACTCTGCGTGCAGGTCAGCTCTACTTCTCCTTCAAAGTGGGAACCCGGGCCCCCATCTTGTTTCGTCGACTGAGTGCGCGCCCGGATCGTCATACGGAACTCTTTTCCCTCGTCACCCGCGCATAGAGTTTTACTGCGCTAGAATCCTTGACGTCACACCCACCTCACAGTATGTCCAGGTGGCGCAGCCCCTGGGCTATGAACTGTGCGTGGACTGACACTGCGAGCTCGCGGGTAGCGGAGACTCCTACGTTGATTCGGTGTGCTAGTCCAGCATGTGACCAGTGTGCTGCATTTTGCCAAATCGCTGCGTAGGGTTCATTCATCCTGCTGCCCACGTGCTGCGCTGAATTTACGGTGGCAGGCAGACAGCAAGTGGTTTGGTACGCCGTGCAAAAGTTTGCGTTCGGTGGAGTCGTGGGAGGGTGCTGGAGGGAACAACATTAGGAGACGCGTCGCATCGTTCGCAAAGCAACTGTACCGACGGAAGCCTCGGCTGTGTACCGCTGGCGCGGGGAGGCGAGTCTTGGAACCTTCGGCCACCGCTTCAAGTATCAACTGTGCTCTTACGGCAGGTTGAAGTTCAGCTCATACATGCCTCCGTCAGATCTACACAGACCTCAAACCCACTGCTTGAGTACTCTGCGTAATGACTTTGTCGCGCCTGTTCCGGGTGCTAGCGTCGCTGTGGCTCCCCGGCGCCTTTCGGTGCTGTGGACGCGCGCCGCATTTTCGAGAGTTGAAGTCCGCCGCTTCCTGCAGGTAGAGACGGCAACGTCGGAGCTCGCCAGCGAAGTGGGTATCCCCGCAAGCCCGGTGGTTGCCACACTCGTACAATGATGCTGTTGCGACGCGCGTACTCCGGGTCCCCGAAAGGCGAAGTTCCCCAATAGAGAGAGACTTCTGCTGAACGCTGTGAACACGCTGCTCTTCAGAACGCGCGTATACGTCCGGGGTTCCCAGGTACACTTCACAGAAAAACAGGGCCAGACGCTGCATCAATCGAAAACTCGTAGATCCTGTTCTCAATGCTTTGAGGGCAGCATGATATCAGAGGTGACCTTTAGAATTGCCGTTTCTAGAGCGTCGGACACCTGTTTGTAGGGGTCCCTGAGTCAACCGCCACACTGTGAGCAGGGGGAATTTTGGTGGTTGTAGTGCTTCTGCAAATGTGACAGGCGTACTTGCAGGGGACGGCCGCGGGGAAGGGCCTGTTGTCAGGGACCTCAGGGCTGTGTCTCTACTTTGAAGTCGCATCTCCTGTCAGTTTCCTTTCCCCCAGTGAGCTCTCTAGCCGGAGGAGCGAAGCGGGTGCCGGTGAATCACGCCGCCCTCGCACCGTCTCCCCTCTCATGTTACTGTACCACCTAGTGCTCCTCAAGGGAGCGTAAAGCCTTCACCGCATTCCTGCTCTACTCCATAGGGAACTGCACATCGTCTACCACGTTTTCGTGATATGGCGGCTTTTGCAGTTCAGCAGTTGCGAGCCACGGCTTCATCTGCTTTGTCTTGAGAAAAGAAACCCTCGTCTCCGTCGCTCACTATTCACACCGGTTCAGACTACGTGCATGTGGCGCCGTTGCGGGGAAAAATATCTCGTCTGGTGCGCTGACTAAGGACCTAATGTTCTTGAAGGGAGGGCGTGCTCTCGTGGTAGATTTCTAGCAGCCATGTCCTTGAGAATGAGCCTGTCTTTGTTCGAGTACGCCACGATGTTGAGGGCCTCTTTTCGTGGTGCTCCGCGAGCAGCCGCTAATTTCAGCTCCTCATTCGCCAGAGGCTGGCGCGCTTCGGTCACGGACACTGTCAGGTGGGACATGGCACCGTCTTTATGTGGAGCATCTTAATTGCGTCCAGGTTTCTGCACGGCACCGTCTACTGATGTCGCATTGTGACCTTCACGCTGACTGACTGCCCCCTCCTGACGACAGTCTGCATCCTCGCGACACCAATCCTGCCTTCACCAGGGGACGGGCATGGTGCACACGAAGTCTGCGTCCAGTATGCCTTGCACCTACCTCCGCAGTCGCATGGCTGGTGAAGGTTTCTCGTGTCATCTGACCCTTTGAAAGACGTTACCTCGTGACGTTCCCTTACAAGCTACGAAATTTCAGTACCCAGATTGCAATGTGTCTCGCCGCGAATCTCCCAGATACCAGAGAGTTGTGCTGATCCTCTTGATGTGTATATCGTCTGTGCTCAGTGCCCGCAGCCAACCCTGACAGAAGCTGGTTTAAGACAAGTCGCACAGCGTTGGTGTGAGCGGAATACGGGATATGCAGAAGGTGACGTTTCCAGATGGTCACGAAGAGCCTGGCAGCGACGCTGCTATCGGACACGTCGGCGTCTTCCCGTCGCAAAAGAGGCGTCGTTACGCGTAGCTCTCCGTGAGGAATGTCTCAAAGCAGCGAACCAGTCTTCAGCTGCGGTCTGTGTCACCTGGCGTCTTGCCCACTACTGGGGCATCACCTGTTGTTGCCGACCTATCCTTTTTTATGGGAAGAGGGCACGTGGGTAATCCCGGCCTCTCCGTTTCACTACGATCTTCAGAATACATGTTTCTGCGCACAGTGTGCGAGACGCCGTTTCCGGTTTCTCG
Organism: Neotragus moschatus; assembly: GCA_006410615.1. Lineage (NCBI taxonomy): Eukaryota > Metazoa > Chordata > Mammalia > Artiodactyla > Bovidae > Neotragus > Neotragus moschatus. The sequence goes on from SJYA01011588.1 coordinate 2,848, forward strand.
CCGCAGGATCTTGTCGCTAGGGACCTGAGCGTTTCGACCGAGATCTGGAAGCACAGCGGCTTTGTGAGAGGGACCAAGGCGCCCAAAGCCGTTCCTGTGCAGCGGTTGTCCGTGAACTGGTCTCGTGGAATGCGGCGGCGGAAAGGCTAGGAGGCGTCATCGGCGTCGCAGAGGATGCATGGGTATGCTGCCTTTCAGGCTAGTGGGCCTCATACCTGTACAAGGAGACGGCGACGGGGCCGCCTGTCGAAATTACTCACGAGGAGCGATGTGGTGCCCCGCTGCTGTGAAAGGCCTGTTTACTCTCCAACGGCCATAAGTGTCACTTATCACATAGGCTAGGGCATCGGGTCATGTACAGGCGGTTGCGACCTGTCACCCGTCTCTCACCGTCGCTCGTCGTGTGACGAAACGACGCTCAATGTGTGCTGGATCGGAGGGGGGCATGGTCGAAGCTGAATACCAGCTGCGGTAGCGGGGGGGCGGGCGAACGGCTATCGAATACTGCTCGGCGTCACCGTCTCATTCGAGGCGCAATAGCTTCCACCATGAGCCTCCTAGGAGGCTTTACCAAACCAGCAGCCTAGCTGAGCAAGGCATACCGTTGTAACAGATGGTTACACACGCCAAGGCCTCATCTTAACGTGGGTAACCTGAAAACCAAGTCTCTACACTTTGCTGGCGATTCGTGTTTCTCGGCAGCAAAGGATGTTCTCTTAGCTCGTTGGGAGCGCGAGGATTCCTTCTTCAGTATCTTTTTTTCCTGCAAAATGGGACAGCACACGAGGGACCGAAGCCTTCCGCCTCGAGGCTCGAGAAATCAGCATCGTTCGCTGGCGGAGGATGCATACCCCTCAATTGCTGCCGTCGCTTTTTCACTGGGTGTGATGCTGCAACTTCTCCATGGACAAGGGACCCGACTGCCGTATCAGCAGCACCCAGGAGGGATGGGACCCGGTAGCTTTCACGCACACGGTCCGCTAACATCACAGAATAATTCTCTGCAGCTCACCGCTGATGTAAGTACACCACGGGGGGAAATCGGTGTGGGCGGTCACTCTGACGCCGGCGCTTCAGCTTTACCCTTAAGGAAGCCGCAAACCAACGGGGCACAACACATGTCACTAGACGCACAGAAGCCATTTATGGAAGATTCAGTCCAAGAGATTCTTGATTTGCTTCGCCGAACGTTTCAAGGTCGCAGCCGGCAAAGAGCATCCGGGGACTTCGAGGTTGAAGGGGGAGCCCCTGCGTGGCACCCCCAGCCCAGACAAAGCAGAAGCGCGCCGTCGGAAGTTGTAGCACGAAACTGGGATACACTGCAAGATCACGAATATGGTGGGCGACGTGTTGGAATACCAAGTCCGCCATTAAGTCCAGTCAGTGGGGAACCCCTAGATAACTTTTTGAGGAGAGCTTCCGTGAAGTGGCTGAGACACCAGGCAGCCGAGGAGGGCGAGCCAGTATCAGTAGCCACGCCTCGGCGAGGCGGCCCATCCGTGGTCACAGCCACGAGATCTGAAGAAGGCGGAAGGCCGCAAGCTGCCTTGGGGCGGGGCCATGCTGAGCCATTGTTGCCACCACTCTATCACCGCGTGCCTCAGGCCTGCCCACAGCCGAGCCCGGTGCCAGAGTGGCACACGGAGAAGTATCCCACTTCGTCAGAGGGCATTAGCTGTTTGTCTTCTACCCATCAAAACTCCTGGTTGCGACAAAGGCGTGCAACGGACAGAACCCCTAGACCGAGGTCGCACACGAATTCTGCCTCGTCAACGGGGGGTGATCGCCCCTCTGTCCGCTTTTCTACCAGTGAGCCCTCGTTCCCCCGAGATCCGCACACTGGATCCCCAGAGGAGGACTGGTCGTACGACGGCGAGGACGAGGACGACGACGATTACTCCCTAACGATAGAGCCACGATCTTCCTATGTACAGTATTCTTGTGACAGCGGACGATCTTTGCACACGCCAACGCAGGGGGCTTTGAGTTCCGGTGTGTCACGGCCGCAAGAGACCGTCAGACATGCCACGCAGGGCGGTTGCGACAGCTGTCGATCGAGGCGTTCATCGGGTTCATCACCTTCGGCACAGCGTGCAAGAGCTCGGCTTGCAGATTTCACTCGTGGAAGAAAGTCTACACATGAGGGCAGCCCCCTGGCAGCGCGTTCGCCGGGGCAGCCACCCGTCGTTCCTCCCGTGCAATGGACCGTTCAGTTCTATAATACTTCGAGCGCGCCTGCTTCTGGCGAAGAGTCAGTCGCTCGCACAGCTTCCCAGCCGCGAGCATTCCCGGGGATGCTGACTCACAGCAGAGTACAAAGGACGAGGTCTGCACCTGAACGGCCTGCAGTCCCCGAAGACGATCCGGCAGCTTGGAGAACAAGAGCTTCGCAGGCTCCTGAAGTGGCCCTGCAATACCAGAAAAGGTCACCGACAATCTTGTCGGATCCGGACTATCCTCGGGATACACGCGCTGGGAGCTTTCTAGGAACCAGAGCCGTGCCGCGGCTTGGTCAGCGTTTGCGCTCTGCGACGCAACGACCGATGGACCATGCTTCCTCGCAGCGTCCTCGAGCAGACGTCCCCCCTGAGTCAAGATCCGGTTTTTCACCGAGAGGAAAAACAGCATCTAGGCCGGAGCCTTGCGCAGGAGCTGCCGCAGCCCGCAGTCCGGAGAGCAGCGGGCCTCGCAGTTTGAAAAGCGATGCAATACGCAGCCCTGAACAAAGCCCCGCCCCTAAATCTCGTATTCCCTGCCCTGTATGGAAATTTTCTGAGCGACAGTATACGTCCGCGCTGCAGTCGGTGCTCCCCCTTCTGAGTTTGCCACGTTCGCTAAAGAGCCAGCCCAGCGCGTCTCAAGAAAGGTCCGTCCGGAAGATTAGTGCATGTACACCGCCACCGGATTCTGCAGCCCCCACTGTAACGGTGCCGCGTCCTAGTGGCGCGCTGGAAACGCAAGAAACCCAACCTGCACTGTCGCTGGTCTCCACCCAGCAGCCCTCTCCTTCAGTATCTGCCTCTACCAGGCGAGGAGCCGTGTCTCCGACAGAAACATCGGATCATTCTAGTTCGGAGTTGCTTGATGCAACGCACCACCCCTCTTCTTCGAGACAGGCTGCGCCCCAGGGCGCCGCTGACGCGCAGGGCCCTAGCCAAATCCAGTCGACGCGGGCACCTGCACGCCTGGACACCTCGTCTGGGGGCCACCCGCCGTTCTCAGGGGAACAGCAGGGGAAACCGGCGGATGCTGTGCCTCCGCCAAAAGACAAAGGAGAGCCATCAAAACCCCTTGCGCGGTCCGAAGTTGCAGCCCTGTGGCTGCCAGTTCTTGCGCCCCCGCAAAAGGGACTGAGCCATGATGCTTCTGCTGCAGGTTTAGATCGGCAAAGATCTGTTGTATCATTAGCGTTCTACAGAGGGCCAGAACGTACAGCGCAAGAGAACGAGGAAGCGGCTACGAGCATGAGTTCGCAACCGGCTCCTCGTTTGGCTCCTCGTGATCCCGTAGAAGACGAATATAAGGACTAAGTTGAAACACGGGTGCGCTGGTGCTGCAGAGGCGGCGCTCGCGCGCACGGTCAAAGAGCGTGGGACTCTATGCGAGTTGCTGGTGGGAGAGGCGGGTGGGAAGCGTGTCATTGCCACCTCTTCCGCTGGAAACGTCGGACGTCTATTCGTCTGTAGCAGACAGAGTCGTGTCGCCTATTAACAGACCGCGAGATCACACAGTGTGTACCGCACTACCACTGTGCACCAGCACCTTCCCAAGCGTGCGCCTTTCTGGGCTTCAAGCGTGGCCCTTCTGAGCAGTCTCAAGCGCATGAGGGCGCGAGGCGCCTTGTCTGTACCAGACAAAGTCGCGTCACGTATAGCATGCCAAACCACACAGTGTGGCCGGCATCATCACTGTGCACCACCGCACCTTCCAGGCGTGCGCATCCGTGGGCTTTATGCGTGGCCTTTCTTCTCTGCGGTTTCAAGCGCACGAGCGCTTCTTTCTCCAGCAGTAACTAGTAGACGAGCCGGCCCGATGCCCTACATCAAGTTTCGCTTCTGACCTTCCCAGTATGACGCGGTTGTGCGGGGTAGACCCACCAGCGGTGTGGGAATATTTTGGAGAGCTGGGCAACATCCGCCCGCGTCTCGTTCCCTGGGGGATCTGTATTAGCACGGCAAGCTGCGTGGACAGCTTGTCGGAAGAAGATCTTTATGTCCGTGCACTGGGCACAATCAATTCGATGACTCGCCAGCCTGCAATTAGTTTCTGCCAAGCACCTTCTGGATCGCGGACGAGCAGCGCTGACGCGTCACTTTGCATTGCGGACATGCGTTCCTGATGTGAGCTCTGGTCCTTCTCGTGTCCTTCCTTTCTATACGGGTCTACAAGCACTAAGCCGTACTTTCGACTGCTGTGTAATATGATAGGGAGTTTTTTACATCCTGTCAAAGACGAAGTGTAAGCTTTCTTTTGCGTAGCACCGAGACCGTAGGAACACATGCCGCAACGTGAATACGACACTTCGGAGGTGAAATTCCCGGCACGTCATAGCAAAAGTGCGTCATCCAGCAAAACGGCGAGATCCATCCATAACTTTCTCACACCCTTTCCAGAGTAAATATGAGCACGCGTGTTGTGTACCATCTGTCATTTCAAACACTGGAATCTACGCGTTTGTCCACGTCTTGCGGTGACCCCGCAGACGTAGGTGCATAGCTCTTCAGCTCTGCAGAAAGCTCCACCGGGCTGGCGTCTGTCAGCGCATAGCAGGGAATAGGCCGTCATCTGCGTGCCCCCTGTTGCTTTCAAGAACCCCTCCTACGTATTCTCGCCCGGAAACTAGCTGGCGCCGCGGTCGTGCCGCATTCGGGCTGACCTTCACGGCGCTTCGGCATGTGTGCGTGATTTATCTGCACAAGGACGTTCGAGGCGGTGGGTGAAGCAAAGAGCTGAAACTTAGCTTTTCCTCACTCATCACCCTCTCTCGAGGGACATTTTCAGCGGCGAGTCCACCGAGTAATAGCCCTGTGGGCTCCACCACCGGATGTGCGTGCAAGAAAGCAAAGCTCGAAATCTGGTCGCGAATTCGAAGAAGTAAAGCATTTCAGCTCGTAGTCAACGGGCCGCTCCGCCGCACATACTTGCGAGAAACAGCAAAGCCGGAAATTTGGTTGCGAAGGTAAAAGAGCCCAGCGTGTTAACTCGATACTGACGAGGTTCTCCACCGGACATACGTGCAGGACAGCGAAGCTTGAAATTTGGTCGCGAATCTGAAGAAGCGCCGCATACCAGCTGGTAATCAATGGGCTTCTCCGCCGCATATACGTGTAGAACAGCAAAGCTTGAAATTTGGTCGCAAATGCAAAGAAGCCCGGCATATGAGCTCGTTACCGACGGGCTTAACCGCCGCACATACGTGCGCAGAACAGCGAAGCTCTAAATTTGATCGCGAGTCCAAAGAAGCCCCTCATGCCAGCTCGTTACCGATGAGCTTCTTCCTCGCACATAGGCGTAGAACAGCAGAGGTTGTATTTCGTCGCGAATCTGAAAAAGCTTCGCGTACCAGCTCGTACTCGAGGCAGCGCGTCGCGAGGGCGCAAAACGGGACTGAGGATGTGAAGGAAGTCAATAAACATGGGCAACTGTCCTACGGCAACTGTCTCTAGCATTTAAAGTCTTTAATGTGATCCCTCCATGAGACAGTCATCGACATCGTTGTTGTGCAGGCAGTGTAAGCTTATCTGAGGCGTGTAGCTGGTCGCCCAGTGTTCGTTCGCTGTAAACGCGAAACGGTTCTGGGAGCAGGAAGACGATATATGAGACAGAAAATTGTTCTGAAGAAGGACATATGAACAGAAACGTTTTCTGAAAGACGCTACAGAAGACAGAAATTGATCCTGAGGACGATTCACAAAATTCTCGTGATGTGTCATAAAATCGTCGTGATGTGTCGTCTCCTTGGTGAAAAGTGTACGCTTCTAGCAGCTGTGGAGTTTCATGTGCATAGCTGTTTTGTCTCGTGCAGGGACCGGCTATATATATACAATTGTATATACAGGTGAAGAGAGCGACTTACGGTGTTTCCTTCAGGGCGTTCGGAGGTATTTGTAGTATAGATGCGGAGGGACCGAGGACGGGCGTTCATGAGGTGTCTGCCAGTAAAGCGGCGAAGCCGACAGCAGTCAGACACATTGCAGGTTTCCTCATTTTCCGTCTAAATGAGCCAACATTCAACTTTTCTGTACGATAGACCCAGAGGGGCCATATTAGACAGCCGGTCTTGAGGTGTATGCGTGAAAGGGGCACGAAGCCATTATCAGACAGACGTTGTGAAACCTCTCTTATGATCTGCAGTGACCCACTTCGTCCAACTTACCTCTTCTTCAACGACGAATGCATGCTTACTAAGCCCAGAGCGCGAAGCTGATGATCCGCCGCAGCCGAGAAGGGGAACCTTTCACACCCAGAAGTCATACTGTTTTCTCCACAAACACCAGACGCTTCGCAAGTGCTTTCGTGGTATAGGGTGACCGATTTCCTCCAGCCCAGCACTTTTCCAGCGATAAATGGGTGTGTCCTCCTCAAGAATGAATTCATACTTGACAAGCGGTGCAGCTGTTTGAGATTAACCGTGTTGCTGATACTCCGCCATAGATGAGAAGTGGAATGATCTACACAGGCTGTACTATTTTCTCTACAGACAACAGACACTTCGCAAGCGCTCCCATGATGCAGAGCGCCCCGCTTCGTCCAATCTAGCCATTTTCTAACAAGGCGAATGCGTAGAATAAGGCCATGGAATCGCTAACTGAGAAGTGTAATATTTCACACAGGTCCTGTTGTCCTCTCTACAGACAGCAGACACTTAGCAAGTGCTTTTGTGGTGAAGGGTGACACGCTTCCTCTGGCACTAGTAGTTGTCTCTTCCCATCAGCTAGTTGGATACCCCGCTAGAACTTGGTGGACAGACATAGCTCTCGTGCGGCAGGTAGTAGTAGGAGGATTAGTAGCAGTAGGAGTAATCTCATTTCATCAGCGTGTCGAATAGTTCGGTAGATCATGTTCAAGATAGATAGTGTTCATGCGGCAGGTGGTAGTAATAGCTCGAAAACGTCCAGCCGTTCTCTAACAGTGAGTGCTGCAGTTAAGGCCGTAGAGCCCGTTTTCGTCCAGCCGCATAAAAAGTCCTGTCATGCGATATGAGAACATAAAACAGTCCTATTGCTTCGAAGCAGTTGGGTTCAGTCCCCGCTAGGCGTGTGGTCATGTACGTGGTGAATGTTCGTTTTGGTGTATCTNGCCGTTCTCTAACAGTGAGTGCTGCAGTTAAGGCCGTAGAGCCCGTTTTCGTCCAGCCGCATAAAAAGTCCTGTCATGCGATATGAGAACATAAAACAGTCCTATTGCTTCGAAGCAGTTGGGTTCAGTCCCCGCTAGGCGTGTGGTCATGTACGTGGTGAATGTTCGTTTTGGTGTATCTTCCGCAACCTGCTTTCAAGAATCTTTCAAATCTTTTGCGTGGACAACCTGTCTGTCACGGCGGCACGGCTTGTCAAATCTGACGCGCGGCCTGTCAAATCTGACGTGCGGTCTGTCAAATCTGACGCGCGGTCCGTCAAATCCGACGCGCGGCCTGTCAAATCTGACAGTGACCGCAACAATTCTGCTCGCTTCTTCTTGCAAGAGAAGACGCCTTAACTACGCAGAACTCAGCCAAGGAACCCACCATCTACTCCGCAGTCGTAATAGCAACAGAACAGAGAGTAGCACTAGCATCAACAAGAGCACATGAACTACTAACAGCCACTCATCTACTCCTTAGTAGTGATGCCAAGAGAACAAATAGTAGCAGTAGCAATAGTAAAGGCACACAAATCCACAGTAGCCACTCATAATCTACTCCTCAGTAGTGACCGCAATAGAACAAACAGTAGCACTAGCATCGATGAAAGCACATTAAAGAAGCACAGCCATCCATAAGCTACCTCTCAGTCCTGACAGCAGTAGGCCAAGTGATGGCAGCAGCAATCACTAAGACACATGGACGAACAACAGCCACTCCTAGTCTACTCCTCAGTGGTGGTAGCAATTGAACAAAGTATAGCGTTAGC
>SJYA01011590.1:0-12503 GCA_006410615.1 Neotragus moschatus
GTTTTGATTAAGCCGCGCAAACAGGGCAACCAAGGAAAAATGGAGTTTGCAGCTTTTCCCACAAATTTCAAACGGCCGCGGTCAGCCCCTCTAGCTCAGTCCGCGCGGCCGCCAGCACGTTTCAGTAGTGTCGGGAGAAGAGAGACGCTAGCCACTTGGGGGGGGGGACGTCACCATGCGGCTTCTTCTTGTGTGTACGAGAAGGGAAAGGCGAAACATGGAATTTTTTGGCCGTCGAAAACGAAGAAGCAGACATTTCTCGCTCCAGTGAATAGAAGTGCACGACACTTCGCATCGAGATGCATAGATATGGAGGAAGCTAAGAGGACGACCGCCGTTTTCACGCCCAGAAGGGACCTTCAGCGCACACAAGGCAACGGCGGGAAGGTGTATGTACACCGCAGCTGACGGCCGTCTCACGTGCCAGCCGGTCAAACGGCGACGCTTTCCTTGGCCCGTTCATGATGTTCTGCCGATCACTGGAGAGGTGAAGAAGTTCGCTGCTGCGTGCAGCTAGTAATACCTGGCGGAAATCTTCACCACGGCATGTGCTACTAGTCCATCAGCCCGGGGCTTGGCGGGGGTAGGGAGAACAGGAGGCGCTGAGAGCAACACATCCCTCTAAGGCGCGCGCGCATCGTGACTGTCTTCAGCGACTGCCAGCGAAGCGACTGCCAGCGAAGCGACGGCATCAGATGTGTCTCTAGGACCAGTATAGCATTCAAATCACTAAATTACCGTATAGAGGGAATTCTTGGAAGATAGGTAGTAGCTGACGTCCGAGTACTTGTAGCCGGAGAAGGAAGAATGGAACTAGAAGACTCTTAATACTATTAAGAGTCATAGGACCATTAAACGTAGAAGTAATAACGAACTAATATATATAGTATTAGTACTTCTCCAAGTGGTCTCCACGATAGCCCTGCCTGTCGGACACCAGTGGATTGTGGCCGACTAGTCTCTATAGCATGGGCGGCGCGCGCGTGGAATACAGTCTGTACTGGATGGGCTTGGGGGACTGAGCGGATATACGGGAACCGAACACAGATACATTACTCTAGACACGGACGCGCTGGAGACTTATTACCCTTCTCCGTCCGCTGAAAATGTACAGTATTTTGAGAGCGCTACAGCATGTCTTTGTATAGGGTGAAGTGCACCAGCGTCAGCTAGAGAAGGCCAGGGAGCACGAACAGGGGACGGAGTCGCCAAGAGCGCGCGGTACGCCAAACATATCAGACGCTGGTCAGCGGTGCTACGACAAATACACCAACAATTCCTGTCAGGTACATTAGTGAGCAACGTTTCTTACAGGGCGACCTCCGGTAGGTGTTCAGCCACTTTAACTGCCCGCCTGCATAGACGGTATGTGCGTCATCTTTTCCAGACATTGTGATGGCACATGGTGCAAGCACTGAATTCCGCGGAGCGCCGTAGCGGAAATGTACACAGGAACACGAAAACAGAAGTGCACCGCAGCAAAACCCGTCAAGGCAGCCTCGCTCTGCAGGTATACAAGTAAGCAGAACAACATCAAAAGGTAAGCACAACTGCGCGCGCATAACTCTTAATAATATTCTCCTGCACGCACTGAATCTTGCTGAATGCTAAGACTGGAAGATACACAGATCTAGCAAAAAGCAAGAAAACTCCAGTGCACTCTACCGACGGCGGTTGACGCAGCCTTCCTTCGCAAATGTCGAAATGACCGGGAAGACACCAAAAGGCACGAGCACCACGAAGGCGCCAGAGCGAGATACCACTGTTAATTTCGTTGCGCACGTGCCGACTTCTGCTGGATGCTAAGGCTGCGAGGACCGAGCGGCAAAACTCCGGTGCACCGTAGCAACGCCCGTCAAGGCAGCCTCGCTCTCCAGGCGTGGAAACGATCAGGAGGACAGCGGAAGCAAGCACAAGCGCCCGAGACCGAGAAGCGACTGTTGGTATCGTGCACGTACTCAGTCCGGCCGTGCGCTAAGACGACAAGCTTGCATAGATGCGAGATGGAAAACTACGACGCGGCACAGCGACGCCCGTCGAGCTGCCCTCGCTCTGCTGGTATTTGGATGAACAGGAACACACGTAAAGGCAGACCCAGCGCAAGCGCCAGAGCGGAAGATGATTCTGTCTGTGGCGGGCTATGTGTTGCGGCCCAGGACACTCACGGATGCGCACACGAACTAAAGCATTGGTACGAAAAGTGGCGGAGAGAAAGCGCTACATCTCAGACTCCTCGCACTGAATTTACTGCGGCACCCTACCACTAGAAGTGGCAGCCAGCATCCGTCTGCACCGTCAACTGCTGTAGTGGTACGAGTCGTACCATAGTTTGTGCAGGGTGACCATTGCACAAGGTGCTATCTAAGGCTGTGTTTCCGGCAGAAAGGTGGCAAAGAAAGAGTTCCAGTAGCGGGGTGTGCTAGAGAAGTGCCGGCGCGGCAGATGTAGCGCACGCATCAGGGTTGTAGGGAGCTCCGGGCGTGAAATTCGTCAGAGTACGGGCACGACCGATGCAGCAGTGAACAAAGGAAGGCGCACGAACGATTTCTGCTGGCGGACATCTGTCTGCAGTACCAACACGGCCGATGTGGCGTTCACAACAGGTAGGTGAAAGATATTTGCTGGCGTCAGTATTCTCAGTAGGACGGCCTATACATATATATATATGCATATATGTGTATATATACATATACATGTATGTGTCTGTGTAGATGACAACTCTCGGTTTCTTTCAGTACATTCCCAGATTCCTGTAGCGGTCACACAGGGAACATGAATGACCGTAGCTGCGGGCGGGAGATTCCTCTGTAGTACGGACACCCTGGGTGCAGCTGTTACAAAAAAAGTTGCGTGAGCGATATCGGGGACTGGGCCTATCAGTAGGACACACACGCAAGTACGGGCCCGAGCCTGCCACTAATGAAGCGAGGCAATGGCAATGGAAAAGCTAGTCGTGATACGGATAGGATGGCTTGGTGCCGCCGTCTTCTGCTCGTCTAGCAGCTTTTCTTTTCCGTGTTTCAGAGCTGGCGACGAGCGCGTCACACCACCAGAGTAGTGATGGTGCGGTTTGGACCCGCTTAGTGTGAAAGACAGTAGTCACGAAGACCGGCTGATGTGGTGCCGCGGTCTTCCGTTTGTCTACAAGCTTTTCCTTTCCCGGTTTCAGTGTAGGCGACGGCCCGCCGTCACACCTCCAGCGTAGTGGTGGTGCGGTTTGCACGCCTCTAACATTGAAGCCAGTAGTGATCCAGATCAGCGGACGTAGTGCCGCCGTCTTCCATTCGTCTACAACCTTTTCTTCCCTGCGTTTCACAGTAGGTGACGGGACGCTGTTACACGACCGAATTGGTGGTGGCGCGGTTCGCGGTGAACGGACCGCAGCGCTGCAACGACTTTGCTGACGGCATAAGCTAACGACAGGCATAATTTCTCGAAGTCGTATGTGCTAGCTGCTCCACTGTTGGACGACGAGGGGACTCGTGTCCACAACGTTCTGATCTGAAGACCTACCCATGGACGATAAGCGAACCCTGCGCTAAAGCTGCTCCACAGAACTAATGATACAGTCGTGTTGAACACAGCCGACCACGCGGACGGACGCTGGCTGCTGCTTTTGGTGGCAGGGTGCTGCAGTGGATTCTTCGAAGAAGTATCGCTCCCTCTGGAGGTTTCGTAAGTGAACGCGCTCCACCATGAGCTGCGGCATTGCAGGCACCGGCCAGGACACCATTCTGTGGTGCTCACGCCATTGTTGTTTGTGGCTCTTCCTTCGATGCTCGCGACGGCCTCGAACGGCTATTTGCGATCACTGAGCGCCGCTGTACGCTTTCTTTGATGGGCCCACGCCTTCTAGGATACGGCTACGCACACGCACTTCGCCCGAGCACGCGTGCGCAGGCGCTCACACAAGTCGGCTTATTGGTGGGGAAGAGGCGTCCGCGAGACGTGTTCCTGGGTTCCCTCTCTGACGGGTACGCCAATAAAGCAGAGCAGGACCCCAATACCACCAGGCGCTTGGTTCCTGTCAGAGAAAAGCAGAGCAGGACCCTAGACGCAGGGGAGGCTCTTGTCACCGTCACAGAAAAGCGAGATGTGTAAGGCTTGCCGCATGGACTGACCTGGCGCCACGGCCTCCTGATTCCTGCCTTCAGGCGTACCTCCTATTCGGGGATATTACTGGTGAATGGAGCGCGAATGGGGCGGGCTCCTCTACGTGTCCACCTATTAAGGGCGTGTTGCTGACGGAAAGCACGGTTTTGATGCCTGTGGAGCCCTCAAGTGGTGGAGCACGACTTCAGAGAGATATCAGTGAAGCTACATTGGCGGCGGCTGCCGTACTTGACGCGGGCGTCGGTCCTCTCCACGATGAACCGCATCTCACGAGTAGCCTTACACATTCGTTCACGAACTCCGTGCTATTCACGCAAATAAAGACCTGTAGGACTTGAGTAGGACTGCCACCTATACGACTCCGGCTATTCGTACCGTGTTTTCAAGCATTCGCATACAGCCCTGAGGCATCCATGCAAGTGAAGCCCTCTAGGACTTCGTATTGAGCAGCCACTTCTAAACTTCGGCTAGTCCCACCGTTCATCTGCGGCGCGAACCGTCTCAAAATCTCTGCGGTAAACTGACGCAGGAAAGATGGAACAGCCGCCTTCACTACTCCGGCTCTCCGTACCGTCTGATCTGCTGCTAAGACTATCTCCGGCTGTCTCTAAGGGACTCACAGAGGAACAGCCACACTTGCTACTTCAGCTATCCCTACCGCTTGATCTAGGGGCCGAGCTGTCTCGTACTGTTTCTGAAGTAATGCCCTGAAGGACTCAAGATATTACTGTCACCTTTACTACTCCATCCATCCCTACCGTTCGTTCTAAGGCTTCAGATATCTCGGCTGTCTCCAAAGTGGAGCCCTGTAACACTTAAAATGGGAAATAGCCGCCTTTGGCACTTCGGCTCTCCCTACCGTTTGATCTACGACTCCGCCTATCTCGCACTACCTCTGGGCACCCGGGTCGTGCACTGCGTGTACGTACAGGCGCCCTGTGCGACTCCGTCAGAAAGTACGCGTCCTGCCTGCTTTGAGCGTAGATCGCATGCCCGGACAGTAGTGCGTTAATATATCAAAATCGCGGTGTACAAGTACCTGGGTACGTCTAACCGTTCGCAGGGAGTCGAGAGCGTACTCGCTGGGGTCCTTCATCCTCGGAGTCTGCTACTGCGACCCATGGTGTTCTCTAATGTCGAACCCGGACCCGCATATGAGAGCAACTTGGACGCCGGGCTGCTTCTCTTGGTAGCGCTTCCCAGCACGTCTACTCAGACGGCCTCTTTGACAGCCTTTAGCAATCTCTCGCTTCAAAAATTAAAGGAGCCGCGGTGGCTCACGTGGGACCGTTGCGGACGTGGCGTTCAACCAGGCTCGACAGTCTGGGGCGGGAAGGCCCACACCAGACCACATATTTACACCACATTTGTACACGGTCTGGTGTGTTGTGTGCGCTAGAGTTACGCTTTCGTCCCGTTGCTTATGGTGGAGGTTGCTAGTGCAGGCACCTGGTCGGCCGAGGCGTCTCTCTCCCTCTTTGCCTGTGAACACGCATGCTGAGGTCAGGCGTGAACGTGAGGCCTGAGCAGATCCCGCTCACATTCCGCGTGGGCGGTCACCAAGACATCTGAGGTACTGCTGCTCGAGCTCCAGCGTTTTCGTTAAAGAAAATCGTATAACGGATGGTGGAGAAGGACCGTGCTTTTCACGGTCACCTCTAACTTGTCGCAGTGTTGCGGCTACTGGAGAATGTGAACGATTGTTAATGTATACTACCTAGGCCTAGTAGATCGTTGGAGCGTGCTAGAAGGGCTAGCCCTTCTACGGTGGCAAAGCGCGGACGAGGGTGCCCATATCCCAGCAGTGCAGCTCCAGCATGTGCAGGCGCGCAGCGCGAGGCAAGTTACAGGCCGCTCCGCCAAAGATTCGAGCTTTCCTCCCCCGCTACTCGCCGCAGCTGGGTATGAAGGTGACGCGGGAGCCTGGTCTGCCTTCCGAGCCTGACATCTGTGCACAGAACGGCGGCGCTTGCCCTTGGGCACCCCGAGTGTAGACACCACGTAATGCATCATTTTCTCTTCGCTGCGGAGGGCCCTTTCCAATATCTTTTGCGGCCGGCGAGGTGGTTAGGGCCCCCGCTGCCTCAGAGGATATGCGCGACCTGTGCACGACAAGAATATTCTATTCCCGTGAACTGCAGTCAGCTGGGGGGTGATAATTCGCAGGCTACCGGGAGCGCGAGATCACCGAACACGGACTTCTAGTTTGCAAACGCTGTTCTTTTCGTCTCGGTCACAGTGAGACGCCGTCAGACGTCAGGGCACGTTTGTGCCTTCACACCGGCGCGGCGGAAGAAATGCTACATATGACTTCTCTTTCCTTCTGGAAGGTCGACTGCAGTTCGAGAACCCACTGCAGGTAAAATGCAGACGTGACGTGCTAGTCGTTCCATTCTCGAGCGGAAAAACTAACTTTTGTGCCCTTCACCTCGTGCGTTGCGGATTCGCTGGCCCTCGAAGGGCCCGCAGGATCCCTGAGAACAGGGCACTGCAAACGTTTGTCCTGTGCACGCTGTTAGTGCCGCTAGCGGTGGTCCCAGGCCGCCTCAGCACCACTACCTTCTGCTTTGCTCCCTACTAGAGGCGATTTCTCAGTACACGGACGTTGAAAGCCTTGGCTGTAGGCGTATCTGCGGAGACGTCTCCGTGCGTGGCTCGTGCAGCGGCCATTCCGGACACGACACGTTGTGGCGTGTCCTCACGGGGCGCTTCCGTGACGATATTGTATATGTTCCGGAGGTAGAGCCCCCAGATCTAGTGAAAGTTCCTAACAGTCGTCTCCGTCGGGGAGCTTCAACACTTTGTTGACTGTATTCGCGCCGTGGTGCCGTGAAGCGGTACCCTCACAGACGCTGCGACCGCTGCCGCGCCGGTGGCGCAGCAGACACCAAGTGGTAGACAGGGGACGATTTCAGAGCGGGAATCGCCGAAGCTTTCTACTAGTTGCCAGCTTCGCGATCCTGTGGGGCCAAAAAAGATGTCTGTCTTCTTCAGAAGAGCGGCACTTATTGAAGCATTGTGCTGGTGGGAAGTCGTGGGCCAGAAGTCGTGGTACACAAGTTCACCCCTCCACCTCTGCCACCGTCAGAAAGACCACAGCGTGCGGTCAGAATGTCTCGGCATGGCTTCTCGAGTTCCCCCTCACTCGCGTATATGTTTACTCCCACCGCGAGGATTCGAGGACATGAAGTCACAGGAGAAGGTGGAACATCGGAGCCTGTTCGTAGGTGCAGCACCACCAGCAGGGAAGGGAAGAGAGACGGAGACAGGCACTACTGGTGCGGACGACCCGCGGCGCGACCGCGAGCGCGGCCGAAAGTTCTCGTGCTCGCGTTACTGCTTCCGAGCTAAAAGCGGGCCCAACTCTGGGGTCCGGGACAGCAAATCCGGGCATGTCATAGAGCGGAGCGGGGGAGAACTCACGCGCCCGCCTGTCTCACGCTCGAGGTGCATTGTCTCCACCGCGCGTCGTCCGCTCTTTTTCTCGGAGGCGGCCGCCCCACGCGGTGGGAGAACACGAGAGAGCGCCAACCCCCCGCATACCAACCCTTTTATGTCTCCACCCTTGGTGGCGTCTCCTGTCCCGCGCGTCTGTTGACCTCCTTCAATGCATACGGTGGGGCAGAGCATCCTTGAGGTATCTCATCACTTAACTTATTCTTCAGTTCTTTCCCCAATCTACTCATACCTTCCATCGGGTCGATTCGCTTTCGCGTGCCTCGCGCGTAGATATTAGTACACCAGTTTCGTCTCATACTTCGCATACTCCTGCTCCCTTTGAGCTTGTCTTTTGGCGTATACCGTTCCTACGGTCATTATTAGCTCTATCTATAGTTCCCTTTCCCCGACGGCACCATGATGTACGGCAGCAAGAAGCTTCGAGTGGCTGCAGCAGTCGCTGTATGCACTGCGGGCTTAGCGGTTAGCTCTACACCTTTCAGCAACAATTCTTCCGAACGCAGCCTATTCGTGGCCGCGGCGGAGCAGGCCGACGGCGGACCGGAAAATCTGTATCTTTACCCCAAAGTGGAGGATGTCACGTCTAAAGAGACGAAGAAGCGGGGTATAAAGCTGCAGGGCAGGACACAGGATGGCGGGAAGGTCAAGGTCAAGCTGGCAAAACAGGAAAAAAGACTTCGCAAACATCTGACGATAGACTCCGAGGTAGAGGAGGACCGCTTGACTCCCCGTGAGTTACGACGCGTCCGCATGCAGAGAGTTCTGAATATCTTCAGTATGCTGGCAGAAGCTATCCTAACGTTCACAGAGTGTTTCGGGGAAAACGGCGCCTTCCGCAAACTTAGGGCTGCGTTCGCCCCCCCAACCTCCAAAGCCGTCTTCAGAAGCGCAGGTGGCGCCGACAGTGACAACGACATGGAAGCTGAATTACTGCAAGAACCAGGACCCATCAACTGTGCGCTTAGTGCTGTCATGAAGGCCGCCTCCGTGTTCGAGGGTGACGCAGGCCGTCCCAAGACGCCAGAGCTGGAGGCCGCTGCAAGTGCCCCTAGTAACTCGCTCAGCTACTTTGTGGCGGATTCCAAGGTGCTGATAGACCAGGCAGCGGAACTCGCTTCCTGGGTCGCCTCCAAGACCGAGGAAGTCACGAACGAACTAAATGCGCTGCGCATGAGTGACGCAGATGCAGACGCTGCACTGGGATCCATAGTTGCCATCAGGGAAAACCTCGAGGGAAGAGGTCCTTCCCCTTTTACAGTCGTGACACCCAGCAGTGCCAGTACTACGACCTTCCAGTTCCCCACAGAAGAAAAGACAGCCTGAAGGAGCAGCGCAGTGTTGCTTGGCTCCGAACGAGGTGCGTACACCCATACGCAGATGAAATGTATTTTTTCGGCTATCCGGCCCCCGCATGGCTGTGCCCTTCTCGCTGAGCCACATGCGAGGGCAAACGGCGGGGTTGATGCTTTTGTGCTGAAGTCCTGGTGTCTACGCGAGAGTAACCTCCTCCCCCGCTCCGGAGCTACAGACGAGAGCGGCGTACCTTGTAAAAGCCGTGCGCCTGGCGGAGGCCGCCCGTGCGCTCGGCTCCCGAATCCGTAAAGTCGCTCGTTACAGTGAAAGTCTTGTGAAACGGTGTGCCGTCCGCTAGTCCTCAAAAGTATCTGTACGTGTCTGCCTGAGTCGTTGTGTTTCTGCCATAACTCTGGACATGACTTTCGACGGCCCTGTCTAAGGTTACCTACAGTCTGAAACTGCTTTGGGTGACGGCAACACACCTCAATCTCAGTACCCGTCTCTTACGTGCTACTGCTCCAATACCATTCCCTTGCAAGGGGCGAGCGGTCACCGTGGCAGAAGAGACTGTTTTCCTCCGGCGATTCTGTCGTGAATCGCGGCACCCTACGCCTGAGTCGTCCTGAGCACGCGCGGCGGACGAGTCGATCACCGCGGAAGTGGCTGTCTTCTTCTGCGCCCACACAGCCGGAGCGCCTCATATCGCACGTAGAGGTGGTGGTGCTTCGCTCTTGCTGGAATGAGCCACGTTATCTGTCCTCCACGCTGGCGCTGACTCGAACCCCGGTACCGTACGCACATGTCCTGAACCCATGGGGGGACTCGTCGCTATGGGCCTAGATACCGTTCTCTCCTGCGCTGATATTGCCGTAATCGTCGGCATCGTGTTCTCGCGCGTGGCCCTCCGTCGTGCGACTGACCCCTTAGGAGAGATGCGCTTGTGCTCGCACGTACTCGCACACATGCGCGTATGCACTAGTACACGCGAACCGCCCACGGTTCGAATGTGCGGGATTCTGATGATTGTTTCGAAGCCTCATCGACGCGACCACTGGACCCCATTGGGTGACATCCGCTTGTGAGTGGACACACTCGCACACACACGCGCATGCGCCATCGCACACGGAATGCTCACGTTCCAAACGTGCATGGTTCCCGGGATCGTTTCGAGGCATCTTCGACTCGACCAGTATTCCATGCTTTACCGAAAGGCAGACTGCAGAGTGGCACACACATCCCCGCAGATCTTGCTTGGCCAGGCGCTCTTTCGAGTGGCGCTCCCTTACCTGCTGTCTTGTATGCCTCTATATAGGCTTTCACTTAGAAACGCATGACTAAATTTTCCAGACACGCGTATGACTATTTGCAAGGTTACCACAACCGCCCGCAACACAGCTAGCCGTGTATACAGTCACTCAAACCCACCCGAAGGATCGTTAGCCGGCAGAGTACGGTACTAGCGTAGAGGACGTCTCTGACCCCTTCTCCCCACGAGAGTGCCGCACACAGTCACCCACTGCACAGCACAACAGCGAGGGAGAGAGAGCAAGGTGGCCGGAGACTACCCGTGCTGCTGCCTCGTTGGAGAGCAACTGCATGTGAATGGATTGAACACTACTGGACACGTTCTGTGTTGTGCACGAATATAAAAGGGGCCAGGTCCTTATGGCCAAACACTACCAGCAGAAGAATTACGTCCCAGGGATCCGCAACGTCTTGTGTACGCACATTGCACCGCAGCGGCAATCTGAAGAATTCGAAGTTCGGAAAACTTATACAACCCGGTGGCAGACTTGGAAGACGGGCGAAAGTTTGAAGGAGGGTCACTACCGACAGCAGTAGCACGTCTCAGTGGTGTGAATCGCGGCGACCTACGGGTACGTGAAGTAGAAAATGGATCTGCGCTGCAAAACACGGATTACCAGAGGTACAAACCGGTCGATGATTGCCGACGTTCACCCACGACAGTTCTCGCGCAACCTTCCACTGTGTCACGACGGTGTGTGCGCGATTTCGCTCTTGTCCTCACCTTATTGCCAACAAGCAACGAATCCTCTCGCCTAAAGACATGGTCTGTCCGCCCTGTGGGAACGCACGGCAGGAGATGAGTCCTTTTTACGCTAGCTTTCACTATGCAAGGACGGCGTGCTCTTGTACCCAGTAAATTGACGACGGGAAGGCTACTTCGCGAATATTCTTGTGTAAGCACATCGTTTGATAACAGACCTACGGCTTCAGGCAGTCACTACGAAGACGGCTCCTTCTCTGTCGTCTTCTCGCGTACCGAGCGCCGACAGGCCAGAAGTAGAGAGCTGGACCCGCTCGCATTTGCCTAGCACCTCGCCTCGTGCCCGTCTACAGGGATACGAAGTTCTGCGACCTATGCACGTAAATTGTTGTTGTGGACCCACTCGCATCTGCAGAGCGCCTGAGTGTGTCTCCCCCCTGAACAGATACCAATATTCATTCACGCCGTGTGCACTCAAGCTGCCTTAGTGCAGGGTCGAATGCACTGACGTTCCGCTGCACTTCGGTCTGGCGAGAATCGTGCAGATCCTGTTTAGGGCTACTGTTCAGCAACTTCTGCTGCTGGAACAGGCCAGGGTGCATTAGAGTTTACTGCTTCTCGGTGCGAGGATACGAAAAGCGTCTCGACATTTGTGCCCTCCGCCGGGAAGATGACCGTGAACTATTGGCTACCAGAGCGGAAGCCCTCCTACGGATACCAAGGCACGCTCCACAGTGCTCTTAGCCGAGAACGGTGGGCGCACGTGAGCTGTGGTCGGATGAGCCCCAGTAGGCGGAGAGTCAGCTGCTTCTCGACACGTCGGCAGCCCGGTGGTTCGCACCAGACCCCAAGTTGCCCGGTACTCCTGCGGCATCGATACCTGGGCACTTCGGTAATTCGCATCAGAGATCGATTTGTCTGGTTTGTTTGCTGCATCTACCGCTGCTCATTGTGAATAGACGGGGCAAATGCTTCTGGGCCCGCATAGCAGCCTACTAAAGCTCTGCTGGAGCAGGCGGCGTCACCTATCTTGCATGAAGTGACCTAGACCTCCGCAGATGCACACGGACGCGAATGCTGTCGAAAGAGAAGGGCAAGCCGTCTAAACGCGAGGAAGCCGAGTCCATGATTCACGCAGCAGCACACAGAAGCTCTGCTGCAGAGGGGCGTCCGCCTCTCCTGTATGATATAATCTCCGCCAGTGCAATTGCGGGAGAGGCACACGTTCTAAGGCACGCTTGTAGAAACGATGACGCAAAGTAGGGGGCCGTCGCGTACCTTGCATGGTATCCGAATGCATACGGGTAAAGCAGATGCCCTCAAAGCANACGCAGCAGCACACAGAAGCTCTGCTGCAGAGGGGCGTCCGCCTCTCCTGTATGATATAATCTCCGCCAGTGCAATTGCGGGAGAGGCACACGTTCTAAGGCACGCTTGTAGAAACGATGACGCAAAGTAGGGGGCCGTCGCGTACCTTGCATGGTATCCGAATGCATACGGGTAAAGCAGATGCCCTCAAAGCACCCACGTCTAAACACGAGGTAGTTGAGTCCCCTTCCCCAGACCGGCTCGCGGAAGCCCTGCTGTAGCTGGGAGGCGGGCTACCTCACGTGATGGAATGATGCGG
>SJYA01011591.1:0-12115 GCA_006410615.1 Neotragus moschatus
GAGCTACACACTATGTGATTTCAACTATATGGTATTCTAAGGAAGGCAAAACTTCAGAGACAATAAAAAGATTAGTGATTGCCAGTGGTTGGGAGAAAGGATGACTAGGCAGAGCACAAAGGATTTTTAGAGCAGTGTAAATACTCTGTATGATGCCATAATGATTGATCACATTCTAATTCATAGAATGTGAAACACCATGCATGAACCATAATGTAAACTATGGTTTATATTATGATTTGTATGATATATGTCAATGAAGGTTCATAAGTTGTAAAACCACAAAAGTACCACTCTAGTGAGGAATGTCGATAGTGGGAGAGGCTATGATGTTGGAGGGGACAGGAATTATATGGGAAATCTCTGTACTTTAACTCAATTTTGTTCACCTGAAACTGTTAAAAAATAAACTTTATTATTTTATTAATTTTAAAAGTCCCAGGTAAAAATGAAACTATGGTAGTATAAAAAGAAATTCTAAGGTAATAAGTCTCATTTAAAAATGTCTTTTGATTAGTGAACATTTTCACTTATCTCTTCTCAGCTTTTAATTAGTATTATTTCATTGTTTTTATATAAACATTATAACCAGAATCTCCAGGATAGGAGTGTAGTACATCGGTAACTAGCAGCACATCAGATATAAAATACACCTAAGAAATCATCTACAAGGGGACATTTACATTCAAGTTAGCAGATTTATCTGATTTCAAAAATCCAACACTTTTTAAAAATTTAGTACTTTTTAATTTAATTTTTATTTTATACACAGCATAGTTGATGTACAATATTGTGTTAGTTTCAGGTACTGTTGTTCAGTTGCTCAGTCTGTCCCACTTTTTGTGACCCCACGGACTGCGGCATGCCAGGCTTCCCTGTCCTTCTTCATATCCCAGAGCTTGNTTCAAGTTAGCAGATTTATCTGATTTCAAAAATCCAACACTTTTTAAAAATTTAGTACTTTTTAATTTAATTTTTATTTTATACACAGCATAGTTGATGTACAATATTGTGTTAGTTTCAGGTACTGTTGTTCAGTTGCTCAGTCTGTCCCACTTTTTGTGACCCCACGGACTGCGGCATGCCAGGCTTCCCTGTCCTTCTTCATATCCCAGAGCTTGCTCAAACTCATGTCCATCGAGTTGGTGATGTCATCCAACCATCCCATCCTCTGTCATCCCCTTCTCCTGACTTCAGTCTTTCTCAGCATCAGGGTCTTTATCAATGAGTCAGTTCTTCTCATCAGGTAGCTGAAGTATTGGAGCTTTAGCATCAATCCTTCTAATGAATATTCAGGGTTGATTTCCTTTTGGATTGACTAGTTTTGTCTCCTTGCAGTCCAAGGGACTCTTAAGAATCTTCTCCAACATCACAGTTCAAAACTTCAATTCTTTGGCGCTCAGCCTCCTTTGTGGTTCAACTCTCACATCTATACATGTCAACTGGAAAAACCATAGCTTTGACCATGTACAAACTCAAAATGTATGCACAGCAGAGCAATTCAGATATACCCATTCTTTTTAAGATTCTTTTTCCATATAGGTTATTAAAGAATATTGAGTAGAGTTCCTTATGCCATTTAGTAGGTCCTTGTTGATTATCTATTTTATATATGGTAAAGTGTATATGTTAATCCCAACTCCTAATTAATCCCTCTCCCTACCTTTCCCTTTGATAACAATAAGTTTGGTTTTGAAGCCTGTGAGTCTGTTTCTATTTTGTAAGTAAGTTTAATTGCATCTTTTTTTTTTTTTTTTAGATTACACATTTAAGTAATATCATCTGATACTTGTCTTTCTCTCTGGGACTTAATTTCACTTAATATAATAATTTCTAGGTCTATCCATGTTGCCGCAAATGATATTACTTCATTATTTTTTATGGATGAGTAAATTTCATTGTATAGATGTACCACATCTTCTTGATCCATTTCTCTGTCAGTGGACATATAGGTTGTTTACATGTCTTGACTTTTGTAGACAGTGCTTGGGGTGCATGTTTCTTTTTGAATTATGATTTTTCTCCAGGTATGTGCTAGGGTTTGGATTGCTTATATATGCGAGTTTTATTTTCAGTTTTTAAAGGACCCTTCATCCTGTTCTTTCTATTGGTTGTACCAATTTGTATCCCTACCAGTGGTATAGGAGGATTCCCTTTTTTCTACATCCTCTTCAGCATTTATTGTTTGTAGACTTTTGATGATGACCAGTCTTACTGGCATGAGGTGATAACTTCATTGTAATTTGATTTGAATTTCTCTTATATTTGGCAATGTTGAGCATTTTTTAATTTTTTCATGTACCTCTTGACCTCTTGACCATCTGTATATCTTCTTTAGAGAAATGTCTACTTAGATCTTATATTCATTTTTAGATGTTTTTAAATTGAGCTGTTTTTATGTTTTAGAGATTAATCTCTTGTCAGTTTCTTTGTTTGGAAATATTTTATCCCAACCTGTAGGTTGTCTTTTTGTTAGATTGATAGATTGTTAGATTTTCTTTGCTATGCAAAGACTTTTAATTAGGTCCCATTTGTTTATTTTTGTTTTTATTTTCATTACTTTAGGAGACAGATCCAAAAGATATTTATGTGATTTATGTCAGTGTACTANCTGTTCTTTCTATTGGTTGTACCAATTTGTATCCCTACCAGTGGTATAGGAGGATTCCCTTTTTTCTACATCCTCTTCAGCATTTATTGTTTGTAGACTTTTGATGATGACCAGTCTTACTGGCATGAGGTGATAACTTCATTGTAATTTGATTTGAATTTCTCTTATATTTGGCAATGTTGAGCATTTTTTAATTTTTTCATGTACCTCTTGACCTCTTGACCATCTGTATATCTTCTTTAGAGAAATGTCTACTTAGATCTTATATTCATTTTTAGATGTTTTTAAATTGAGCTGTTTTTATGTTTTAGAGATTAATCTCTTGTCAGTTTCTTTGTTTGGAAATATTTTATCCCAACCTGTAGGTTGTCTTTTTGTTAGATTGATAGATTGTTAGATTTTCTTTGCTATGCAAAGACTTTTAATTAGGTCCCATTTGTTTATTTTTGTTTTTATTTTCATTACTTTAGGAGACAGATCCAAAAGATATTTATGTGATTTATGTCAGTGTACTATACCTATGTTTTCCTCTAGAGTTTTATAGTATTTGGTCTTACATTTAGATTAATCCATATTGAGTCTATTTTTATGTATGATGTTAGAGAATGTTCTAATTTCATTATTTTACATGTAGCTGTCCAGTTTTCCCAGCACCACTTATTGGAGAAACTCTCTTTTCTCCATTATATAGTCTTGCCTCATTTGTCATAGATTAGTTGACCATAGGTAAGTGGCTTTCTAGGGGACTCTCTAGGGGCTCAGCAGTAAAAAATCCACTTATGTTGCAGGAGACGCACATTTGATCCCTGAGTTGGGGCCCCTGGAGGAGGGCATGGCAATTCACTCCAGTATTCTTGTCTGGAGAATCCCATGGACAGAGGAGCCTTGTGGACTACAGTCCATACCTTGTGGGCTACAGTTGCAAAGAGTCAGACATGACTGAAGCGACTTAACACGCACACACACATGTGGTTCTGTATCGTGTTCCATTGATCTATATTTCTGCTTTTGTGCCAGTCCCATATTGCTTTGATGACTGTGTCTTTGTAGTATTATTCTAGCTCTATTTTTCCTTCTCAGGATTCTTTTGGCTATTTGGTATCTTTTGTATTTTCACACAAATTGTAATTTTTTTGTTGTTGTTCTGGTTCAATGAAAAATGCCATTGGTAGTTTGATAAGGATTACATTTAATCTGTAGTTTGCCTTGAGTAGTATAGTCATTTTGACAATATTACAGTTTTTGTAGTACAAGTCTTTTGTCTCCTTAGATAAATTTATTCCTAGGCATTTTATTATTTTCAATGTGATCATAAATGGGATTGTTTCCTTAATTTCTCTTTCTGATTTTTTATCATTAGAAATTCAGCAGTTTTTAGCAATATTTACAAGGAACAGAGGGGAAATATTAAAGCTGTGAGTGTGTGCTAAGTTATTTCAGTCATGTCTGACTTTTTGCGACCTATTGACCATATTTCATTAGGCTCCTCTGTCCATGGGATTCTCCAGGCAATACTACTGGAGTGGATTGCCAGTTCCTACCCCAGGGGATCTTTTTTATCCAGGGATTGAACTCACGTCTCATGTTTCCTGCAATGGCAGATGGGTTCTTTACCACTGTCGCCACCTAGTAAATCCCATTAAAGTTGTAGTATTCTTTGAAAAAGAGAAATTGAGGTCAGTGAAAATGGCCATGGACTAACTTTAGAAGTTTGGAGAGACACAGATGGATCTGCCATTCTTGCTCTGAGAACTTTGAAGGCTTTTAATCCCCAGATGCATGCATTTTACATTATTGCACTTTTTAATTTTCAAAGCCCCTTAGAGTTAGATTCTCTTTTTTAGGTTTGGCATGAGGTGGTGTTGATTCCTTTGAAACCAAATATACCTTGATGAGCTCTGTGGCAAGAACTGACACAGTCAGAAAGCAGTCAGCAGTTTTCTTTAAGAAATGGACTGTTGCCATCAGTTTTTCTGTTTAAACATCTGAACTGCTGTCAGTATGTTTCCATTTGACCTATGAGTTCATGCCAGTGGAAACAATGATACCTTCATTGTATACCAAATTTTATTATTTTCATGNAAGCAGTCAGCAGTTTTCTTTAAGAAATGGACTGTTGCCATCAGTTTTTCTGTTTAAACATCTGAACTGCTGTCAGTATGTTTCCATTTGACCTATGAGTTCATGCCAGTGGAAACAATAATACCTTCATTGTATACCAAATTTTATTATTTTCATGGTTCCTTTAAGCCTTTGTTCAAAAAAAGCAAGAGGAAGATAAATGAGAAAAAGCATAGGGATCACCCAAGATCCATCTATTTTTATGATTGTTTCTAGGATACCTTCCTCCCTAAGAATTGTAGCAGAACAACCCACACTAGAGTAGTTATTTGTCAAAGTAGTCTCTTTTTTTGGAGTCCTGGTTTCTAAATCTTCAAGAATATGAAAACCACATTTCCATGACAAACCATTATGTCACTTCTGGAATTTGTGGTCAGTCTTGGACACTTCTGCAGAGAGCTAATAAAGATTAGACCTGAATTGTGACTGACAGATAGCTAAGTAATGGTGTATAGATCAGCTTTCCATAATTCAGTTCATATTTAAAAGACCCACAGTCAGAAAACCACCTGTTATATTAAAAAAGAACTGTAGTGCTGCATTTAGTGTGTGACCCCTAGGTAGCTTTATAAGAACCAAATAGGTCTCAAGGCTTCCATGATGTGAGTGCTAAATAAATGTGGGTTTAGCAACTTTGTATTCACAAATGCGGCTGTAATTAACCATTTAACTGTTTAGAATTTTCAACTCATGCATTATTTTCCTCAGAATAGCAAAGAGTTTTTTTTTTTTTCTTTTCCTTGTTGACAGATTGAATAGCTTCTTTCTCCAACTATGGACCACAGAGGAAAAAATAAAACATTAAGGCCAAGATGATAAACATTTTCTAAACTTCTAAGCAACATTGGAATGATACAAAATAAAAACATTCTAATTCAGTTCTATTTCTGACTCTACCCTTGGATTGTGGACTCTATGATACTGGGAAAATCCTAGTCCACGAGCTCTTTGTTTCCCTTGTGCCTTCTACCCTTATCATCTTAATGAAAGGAGTATTTTTCACCTGGATAATTCTTTGAAGTTATGAATCAAAAATGTACAAAATATGAAGTTAATAATTCTATCTAGCAATCACAATTCAATGATAACTTTTTCAGCCTATATATACACACACATGCTTCCCTTGTGGCTCAGCTGGTAAAGAATCCACCTGTATGTGGGAGACCTGGGCTTGATCCCTAGGTTGGGAAGATCTCCTGGAAAAGGGAAAGGCTACCCACTCCAGTATTCTGGCCTAGAGAATTCCAAGGACTCTATGAAGTCCATGGAGTCACAAAGAGTTGGATGCAACTAAGCAAGCTTCAGTTTATATACACACATTCACACACACCACAGTGCATCTTTTCAGTAGTGTGTAAACGGAAGGTATTTAAAGTTGTGAAAATAAACTTTTAAAGGTTGAGTCTATTACTATGAAAATAGTTGTGCAAAATTTGACATCCTTGAGGAGTCAGGGAACTCTTCAGTTCAGTTCAGTTCAGTCACTCAGTTGTGTCCGACTCTTTGCGACCCCATGAATCGCAGCACACCAGGCCTCCCTGTCCATCACTAACTCCTGGAGTTCACTCAGACTCACGCCCATCGAGTCAGTGATGCCATCCAGCCATCTCATCTTCTGTCGTCCCCTTCTCCTCCTGCCCCCAAACCCTCCCAGCATCAAAGTCTTTTCCAATGAGTCAACTCTTCACATGAGGTGGCCAAAGTACTGGAGTTTCAGCTTTAGCATCATTCCTTCCAAAGAAATCCCAGGGCTGATCTCCTTCAGAATGGACTGGTTGGATCTCCTTGCAGTCCAAGGGACTCTCAAGACTCTTTTCCAACACCACAGCTCAAAAGCATCAATTCTTTGGTGCTCAGCCTTCTTCACAGTCCAACTCTCACATCCGTACATGACCACTGGAAAAACCATAGCCTTGACTAGATGGACCTTAGTCGGCAAAGTAATGTCTCGCTTTTGAATATGCTATCTAGGTTGGTCATAACTTTTCTTCCAAGGAGTGTCTTTTAATTTCCTGGCTGCAGTCACCATCTGCAGTGATTTTGGAGCCCCCCAAAATAAAGTCTGACGCTGTTTTCACTGTTTCTCCATCTATTTCCCATGGAGTGATGGGACCGGATGCCATGACCTTCATTTTCTGAATGTTGAGCTTTAAGTCAACTTTTTCACTCTCCTCTTTCACTTTCATCAAGAGGCTTTTTAGTTCTTCTTCACTTTCTGCCATAAGGGTAGTGTCATCTGCATATCTCAGGTTATTGATATTTCTCCTGGCAATCTTGATTCCAGTTTGTGTTTCTTCCAGGCCAGGGTTTATACTTTCTCTGTCTCTGTTTATGCGTGTGGAGAGATACATTTGTTTCCTAAAATGCCCTATGGCAGTGACTGAGCTTCTATGTGATTTGGTTTCTTCAAATGCAGAGGGGAATAATACTACCATACAGAGTATTTTGAAGATAAAAATATATGGCTAACTAGAGGGACTTAGAAAAGGGAAAAAAAATACTGTGCAGATAATGCTTACAGTTACAGTTATTCTGTGTAAGTGCTTTCGTGTGTCAGACAATATGATATGCATTATTGCATTTAGATATTATTTGCCTCATTTTATAGAAAAGGAAGGTTAAGGATGGTGAATCAGTTTACCAACAGTACACAGAACTATAATGTGTTTATAGGTTTGAGTGAATTCAGAATCCATAGTTTTGAATGATAATCTACCTTTTATAAAATATCCTTATTTGTCTTGACAAATGATTTTGGCTTTGAAATATATTTTTCTAAAATATCAATATGTTAGCATTTGAATAGTTCTAATGGAATTCCATCATATCTACTAGCTTTATTAAGAGCAGTGCTTTCTAAAGCCAACTTGACTTCTAATTCTACTATTTTGAATAGTAGAGCTATTCAAAGCCTTAAAGGATGATGCCATTAGGGTGTTGCATTCAATACATCAGCAAATCTGGAAGACCCAGCAGTGGCCACAGGAATGGAAAAGGTCAATCCTTATCCCACTTCCGAAAAAGGTAGTACTAAAGAATATGCTAAACTTTGGGTACTTGCACTCGTCTCCCATGCTGGTAAGGACATGCTTAAAATCTTGTATGTGATGCTTCATCATTTTGTGAACCAAGAACTTCCAGATTTCCAAGCTGGGTTCGGAAAAGGATGAGGAACCAGAGGTCAATTTGCCAACATTCACTGGATTATAGAGAATTCTACAAAAATATCTACCTCTGTTTCATCAACTATGCTAAAGCCTATGACTATGTGGATCATAACAAACTGTGGAAAAGTCTTAAAGAAATGGGAATAACTGACCATCTTACCTGTCTCCTGAGAAACCTGTGTGTGGGTCAAGAAGCAACAATTAGAACCCTGTATGGAACAATTGGTCCATTCTGAAGGAGATCAGCCCTGGGATTTCTTTGGAAGGAATGATGCTAAAGCTGAAACTCCAGTACTTTGGCCACCTCATGGGAAGAGTTGACTCATTGGAAAAGACTCTGATGCTGGGAGGGATTGGGGTCAGGAGGAGAAGGGGACAACCGAGGATGAGATGGCTGGATGGCATCACTGACTCAATGGACGTGAGTCTGAGTGAACTCCAGGAGTTGGTGATGGACAGGGAGGCCTGGTGTGCTGCGATTCATGGGGTCGCAAAGAGTCGGACACGACTGAGCGACTGAACTGAACTGAACTGATGGAACAACTGATTAGTTCAAGATTGAGAAAGGCGTACAGCAGAGCTGTCTGCTGTCACCCTGTTTGTTATACCTATATACCGAGCACATCATGAGAAATGCTGAGCTGGATGAATTACAAGCTGGAATGAAGATAGGTGGGAGAAACATCAACAACCTCNATTCATGGGGTCGCAAAGAGTCGGACACGACTGAGCGACTGAACTGAACTGAACTGATGGAACAACTGATTAGTTCAAGATTGAGAAAGGCGTACAGCAGAGCTGTCTGCTGTCACCCTGTTTGTTATACCTATATACCGAGCACATCATGAGAAATGCTGAGCTGGATGAATTACAAGCTGGAATGAAGATAGGTGGGAGAAACATCAACAACCTCAGATATGTGATGGATGATACCACTCTAATGGCTGGAAGTGAAGAGGAACTCAAGAGCCTCTCGTTGAGGGTGAAGGAGAAGATTGAAAGAGTTGGCTTAAAACTCAATATTAAAAAAAACTAAAATCATGGCATCTGGCCCCATTACTGCATGGCAAATAGAAGGGGGAAAAGTGGAAGTAGTGACAAAATTTCTCTTCTTGGGCTCTAAAATCATGCAGATGGTGACTGCAGCCTTGAAATCAAAAGACAATTGCTTCTTGGCAGGAAAACTATGACAAACCTTTGAAAAGCAGAGACATTACTCTGCCCCCAAAGATCTACATAGTCAGGCTATGGTCTTCCCAGTGATTATGTACATTGGGTGAGATGGATCATAAAGAAGGCAGAACGCCAAAGAATTGATACTTTGAACTGTGGTGCTAAAGAAGACTCCTGAAAGTCCCCTGAACAGCAACAAGATCAAACCAATCAGTCTTAAGAGAAATCAACCCTGGATAGTCACTGGAAGGACTGAAGCTGAAACTGAAGCTCCAGTATTTCAGTCATCTGATACAAATAGCAGACTCATTAAAAAAGTCCCTGATGCTGGGAAAGACTGAGAGAAGAAGGAGAAGCGGGTGTCAGAGGATGCGATGCCTGGATGGCATCACTGACGCAATGAATGTGAATATAGGCAAACTTCGGGAGATGGTGAGGACAAGAAGGCCTGGCATGCTGCAGTCCATGGGTTTGAAAAGAGTCAGACACGACTGGGTGGCTGAACCACAACTAAGTTAGCATTTATTCCAAATGGCAAAAATTATTACATCTTATTGGACAGGGGAAAATCAAATATAAGAGAGGCTAAGGGAACTTCTAGTCTGCATTCTTTATTTTGCAAATGAGAAAATTAAGGAAAATGCCTAAGTTAGTTAAGTAGTATAAGGGTGTAAAATGGTGTATAAGTAGTGCAAGGGTTTTTAAGTTAAGTTAGTATAAGGATGATTACCAGATCCACCTGTTAAATGTGTCATCCATATGACTCATAATCTCATGTCTTACAATGGAGCAATACTAGAATGTCTTTTCTCTCCAACTAAGTCATCAGCATCTAGAATCCTGGCTCCATCCATTGCCAGATCCTCCATATATGGGATATATGGGTCCTGTAGTCACCATTCTGTAGTTTAATTGAATGAAAAAATATATAAACACTTTAGACCCTTTAGAAGTATGCCTGACTTTTAAGGCATTCTGTGCAAATACTCTAGTCTTTCAGATATTCTGTGCATACTGACAATGTGTTTCTAAATGGTGGAATTTATGCCAGCAGATAAACCTGCTCTCTAGTGTAATTTTTATTAAGTGTACTGGATGGCTTTGAGCAATAACCAAATACAAGGTACATCTGGATTTTTTTTTTTTACAATATTTGAAAATATATAGAAGCTGTGTGGATATTTCTGCAGATGCAAAACTTGAAAAGGCATGGAACTTGAGGATAATATATAACGTGGTGCACTGAAAGGCGANCAATAACCAAATACAAGGTACATCTGGATTTTTTTTTTTTACAATATTTGAAAATATATAGAAGCTGTGTGGATATTTCTGCAGATGCAAAACTTGAAAAGGCATGGAACTTGAGGATAATATATAACGTGGTGCACTGAAAGGCGAGCCACAGACCTTATTGTGACTGGTAACTAGGTATATGGCAATGACAGTACGGTGAATGCGAGCCACACAGTGATGAGGGCAGAGCTGACTGTGAACAGGTGCCTGAGTTTGTGCTGATCCATATAAAATAATGAAGCCAGGGTCCTAAACTGTGACTCTTGACTTGTAAAGAGCTCTTGCGATAGTGTGACTAAAAGAATTTAACACTTAAAATTGAAGTAAGATATTGCAGAGTTTGTTAAACAATCATTTGGAGGAGATGAATTCTGAAAAACTTTATCTCGATTCATTTCTCGGTTAAAGAAACCCTGAGACAGCTAAAGACACAGTGTTTACCCTTCAGATTCAAGAATAAACTCAAAAGAACAGTTTTATTTATTAAAATACAAAAGAAGCTTAATTATGCCAATCATTTTTCTCTATTATTTAGTAGTCATTCTGTTTCAGGGTCATGTGTAAGGTATTGAGCCTAGTTTTATGAAGCAGCATCTGAAAATTTGAGCTAACTACACTAACCGTTTATTATAATAATACAAAGTCAAATTTTAAAATATGAATGCAAAGCAAACAACTTTTTTCTGCTAACCTCTGAGGATGCAGGGACTGTTAGATAATATATAGACAGAGGGGATACAAAGCAGTAGAAAGAGAGCAGCGGCTGATCGATCACAAGACAAATATTCTGTCCTCATCAACTCTCTTACTAACTAGCTGAGTAGACTTGGTTAAGTGTTAACATTCCATTAGGTAAAGATGTGGAAATAGATTATATGGTGATTCTAACTCTAAAATTCCATTACTTGATTCTAAAATTCAAGGAAGAATCTCATGTACAGATGACATGGCTCTAGGTCCTCCATCATAAACTGCTTTGTAATTATCTAAAGGAATGATATTTTTGACCAGTTCAAAGTAATGGAAAACTGAACTAAGAAGAGATAACAAACACACCTAATTAGTCTTTGGTGCATACATTTTAGCTGGAAAACTTAATAAACAGTCTAAAGCTTCTATTTCCAATGTGGAATCAGATCCTTCTAGAAGATTTGCTGCATGACATCAGTTTTCCAGAAACTCTCGCCCTTCCACCTACACTTTACTATTTGTCCCTCCCTTTCTACTGCATTTCCTCCTCTGTCTCCTCCTCATTCTCTCTAAAGCTCTCATTTTCATGAGAACTTCTCATCTATGATTATAGATGTCAAGTTCCAATATAAAATACTAGAAAAGTGAATCCAAACAATTAGGAAACATTTACCATATCTTAGAAGAGTATCATTTAATATTATTTAATCAAGAAAACATTAATATATTACATTAATAAGAGAAAAATTTAAAAATCTGATCATTTTTCTTGTTCAGTCTCTCAGTTGTGTCCGACTCTTTGCAACCCCATGGCTGTAATACCAGGCTTTCTTGACCTTCATTATCACCCAGAGTTTGCTCAAATTCATGTCTATTGAATCATTGATGCATTCAGCCATCTCATCCTCTAAAATCCCCTTCTCCTCTTGCTTTCAATCTTTCCCAGCATCTGGGTCCTTCCCAATGAAGCAGCTCTTTGCATCAGCTGACCAAAGTATTGGAGCTTCACCTTCAGCATCAGTCCTTCCAATGAATATTCAGGGTTGATTTCCTTTAG
>SJYA01011592.1:0-12507 GCA_006410615.1 Neotragus moschatus
TTTCATACTGTTCATGGGGTTCTCAAGGTAAGAATACTGAAGTGGTTTGCCATTCCCTTCTCCAGCAGATCACATTTTATCAGACCTCTCCACCATGACCCACCCATCTTGGGTTGCCCCACTAGCTTGGCTTAGTTTCATTGAGTTAGACAAGGGTGTGACATTACTAAACAAAGACTAATTGTATTGACACAGGACAGATCTCCCCAGAGTGTGTAGTCAATGCCACTGAACAATCTTAGCTTGCAGGGCAGGTGTTAACTAGAACAAAGCATCAGCCATAAAGGGTTGGCACTAAGATCCTGTGGTCAATGACAATCAGTACATCTGACATAAGCAGACTGTAGAAAGAGACTGAATTAAGGTTAATGTGATAAAAATATGAAGTTGGAGTATAGAGGCAAGGCAGAGGAACAAAGTCAAAGCTAGAATAGTGAGAATTAGCCTAAGTACTATATGACAAACAGGTAAAGAAGAGGTCTTCAGAATGAAGGTCATGACTTGTAGAACAAACTACAGTGCTCGATAAGTCTCCCTGGGGTGTCGTTGGCAGCCTCAAACAAACATACAGAATATCCAGTCAAAATGCGAAAAACTGGAAGGACAACCATAAGTGTACACAGTCTTTTAAGAAATTTCATATATCAACGTCTGGAGAGATCACATCGATAAAGAAATTAGGTAAGGGGAAAGTTTTCCAGAGATAAGTAAGATTTTTTTTTTTAAAGGGACAACCAGGGGTGTACTAAATGAAGGATAATTTACTATAAAGAAAGACAAGATTGGACATTAAGAAATCATCACATTAACTCATCACGGAACTGAATTTCAATTTGATGACAACATGATTCTCAAAAAAAAAAAAGGAGTTTAAAAAATAAGACAAAATAATGCAATTGTGATCAGCAGCAAATACACTGTATTTCATGATTTTTAGAGAAAATTTCTGTTGATAATACAAACTTTCCAAAGTTCCATCTACACTGTTGAAGTGGCTCATTGGCAAGCCTGGTCCTCTTTATCCACATCTCACTGAAGCATGGCCCACTCATGGCATACGCTATGGAGGAAAAAAGTCTCCTGCAGCTATTTAAGCCCATTGGGATATGTTTTTATTTGTATTTTGAAGAACAACTAAGAAATATCGGACCTTTTAAGGAAGTGAAAAATGTAAAGGAAGAACCAGATTTGATATATGTAATGTAAGGAGAAATTCATTTTATGTAAATTAATAACATGATAAGATAAATCACTCAGAAATGAGCTGACAGAATAAGGTAAACATAAGAATATAAGTCTTGCAAAAAAAAAAAATGATGTCTTCAATACAAGCTCTAGATCAGCTCTCAGTTTGTAGAATCTTAGAGAACATACACAGTAGATACAATACTATTCTAACCAATAATATAATATTGGAGTTTGGAATATTAAAACTAATAGTCTTTCATTCTTTCTGTCTTCCACCCTCTAGCATGATTCATGTATGTATGGGCACATATGCATATATGTGTATATGTGTATCATATATATATATATATATATAGTATATATTGGATACAGAGTTATTGTATGTGGGTGCATAGTGTCTATAGCTTAATACTTTCAAACTTTCCAATTTGATGGGCATTCAGGTTGTTTCTAGTTCTTTTTGTTTTGTTTATGCCTTTATAGATTAATCTGTTATTGAATGTCCTTGCAAAGATATTGATTTTTCTGTTGTCTGCATTACTATTAGATAGATTTGTAAAAGTTTAAACTAGGAATAAAATAACACAGAGGCATTTAAAATGTAATTTGAATCAATCTTGCCAGATTATTCTTTTAAAATCTATTATTTTTCCTATCATAATCAGAGCTTGAAATAATTAATATTTTTGTCTGTTTCCAATTATTGACCACTTGAAAGATAGGGAAATGTTCTCCCATTGTACTTTACACATTGAAAGTCAGTTGTTTTATTTCTCTTCCACAAATAATATGCATGAGAATATGTAAATTTTTATGTTTATTGATCATTTATTTGTATTCCTTCTTTTGGTTACTTATCCACAAAATTTGCTAATTTTTGTCATTATATTTTGTCTTCATTATGTTATCTTTTTGTAATGGTGGCATGTCATCATAGTGATATTAAAGTTTTTATATCCAAAAATCTACAAACAATAAATGCTGTAGAGGGTATGGGAAAAGGGAACACTCTTACACTGTTGGTGAAAATGCAAACTAGCATAGCCACTATGGAGAACAATGTGGAGAGTCCTTTAAAAACTGGAAATAGAATTGCCATATGACCCAGAAATCCTACTGCTGGGCATACACACCGAGGAAACCAGAATTGAAACAGACACGTGTACCCCAATGTTCATCGCAGCACTGTTTACAACAGCCAGGACATGGAAGCAACCTAGATGTCAATCAGGAGATGGATGGATAAGAAAGCCGTGGTACATATACACAATGGAGTATTACTTGGCCATTAAATAGAATACATTTGAATTAGTTCTAATGAAGAAGATGAAACTGGAGCTTATTATACAGGGTGAAGTAACTCAGAAAGAAAAACACTAATACAGTATATTGACACATATATATGGAATATAGAAAGATGGTAACAATGACCCAATATGCGAGATAGTGAAAGAGACACAGATGTAAAGAACAGTCTTTTGGACTCAGTGGGAAAAGGCAAGGGTGGGATGATTTGAGAGAATATCATTGAAACATGTATATTATCATATGTGGAATAGATCACCAGTACAGGTTTGATGCATGAGACAGGGTGCTCAGGGCTGGTGCACTGGCATGATCCAGAGGGATGAGATGGTGAGGGAGGTGGGAGGGGAGTTCAGGATGGGGAATACATGTACACCCATGGCTGATTCATATCAATGTATTGCAAAACCACTAGAGTATTGTAAAGTAATTAGCCTTCAATTAAAATAAATAAATTAATTTTTTTTCAGAAGACTGACAAATAGATATGCTTTTTAAACATTTATGCTTTTTAAACATTTTATCTTTTTTAAAATTATTAGCTCTTTTTCCTTGAAGTAGGTATGGGATCACATCCATAAAAAATGTTAAAATACATTGAACAATTTTTTTCTATCAATAATGTCTAATAAATACAGAGGCAACCCAATTTGGTGAATTGGTCATATATTTATGATAAAACTAACAGTGGCACCCGACTCCAATACTCTTGCCTGGAAAATACCATGGATGGAGGAAGATGGTAAGCTGCAGTCCATGGGTTTGCTAAGAGTCGAACACGACTGAACGAGTTCACTGTTCAGTTTTATGCACTGGAGAAGAAAATGGCAACCCACTCCAGTGTTCTTGCCTGGAAAATCCCAGGGGTGGGGGAGCCTCGTGGGCTGCCATCTATGGGGTTGCACAGGGTCAGACACGACTGAAGCAACTTAGCAGCAGCAGCAACAAAATATACACACATTTGTCTTTCATTCAACAAACTCCCCCAAACCTCAGATTGTTTGTTATCTTGACATTTCAAAAGGAAAGGAACAAAATGCTTCATCAAAAATTCAAATTGTTTCAGCAAAAATCGTTTTAAAAAGGAAAAGTGAATTGTTCACCATATTCAGTGTGCATTATTGTTATCTCAGTCTTTACTTCTGCTAGTAAAGTTAGAAGAAAAAAAAGTTCTATTAATAGCACATTTCATCATGTAGAAGAGTGCTAAAAAATTAAACTGAATATTTTCAGCTTTTAAGTAATCTCATCATTCTGTTGTTTCTATTTTAAAGTGAACAAGTAAAACATTGTAAATTATAGCATAACATTCAAGAGCAGATTCTCGCTAACTTTTTTGAAATAAAAAGCTAGCCAAGGGAAAATTGAATGCTTAAGAGGTTTAAAATAAATACATTTTGACACATATTCAAGAGCATTAGTTTTTTAGTGTAGTCCATAGATCAAAAGCACTAGAATCACCTGAAAAGTTTTTAGAAATACAACTTCTTGGGAAGTACATCAGATTAACTAAGTCAAAAATTAAATGTAAGCTCCATCAATCTGTAACTTAAGAAATTCAGAAAATTCTTACATAGTTTAACTTCTGACATCTGCCACTTTTATCCCTCCTTGATGCTTTCAGTTGGCCTTGCTAGCACTCAGGAAGTTTGTGCATATGTATTTTATTGTATGTATTATGCCCATGCTTTATATATTACATATAACACACACACACACACATATATATATATAATGTATAATATAATAAGTAGCTAACTTATATGACCACTTATAGTTTTACCATAATATCTGATATAAAATGAATGATGAGTTAAGAAAGCAACTGGAAGAGAAATTTATTATACATATGGGCAGCTATTATACTAGTGTGGGAGAAACTTTAGAAGTGTGAATGAAAAAGAGATAATGGATTTTTGAGATGTTTAAAAATTATATATTTTTCTTAAAATATTTATTTTCTAAACTTTAAGACTAGTTAATGGAAAATAGGATAACAAAACCCTAGTAAGGCTTATTAAAAATTATATATAAATTTTATGTGTTACTTTTAATTACTTTTAATGTTTATTAAAATGGCAGTCAGATTCTGATTCTCCCTACTTGTCAGACCCTGTCCTAGCTATCTAAATGTGGTCCTTTCTCTATTATAAAACTTTAAAATATCACTTAAAAATTTGTAAAAATTGATAACGTTAACATTTTAACTTAGGTGAATTTTTCAGATATATACATATGCTGGCAAAGGGAGCTAATAATACCCTTTCTTGTGGACTGCGTGAGAAAAAGATATATGGAATAGCTGAGAGCAGTGTCCAATGCACAGCAGGACCTTAATAAATGTGAGCTTTCCCCCTTCTTTTTCTATCCTTCCCTTAATACCGGTGAGTCATCAAAAGACCAGGAGGCGCACAGCCTTCAGACTGCAGCAGTAGTGAGTGGCCATGAGTACAAGCTACTCTGTGCTGTTCTATGAAGTTTACCTCTGAAGCAGGTTAATTGGTGGCTCAGACAGTAAAGAATCTGTCTGCATTGCAGGAGACCCAGGTTCGACCTCTGGGTCAGGAAGATCCCCTGGAGAAGGGAATCTATCCACTCCAGTATTCTTGCCTGGAGAATTCTATGGACAGAGGAGCCTGGCAGGCTACAGTCCATGGGGTTGCTAAGACCTGGACACAACTGAGTGACTGACACTTTCAATTTCAGGCTAATAAAATAAGAGACCTTTTTGTAGCTTCAGATCTTCTGTCCTAATCTGTCTGTCTAGAGGATAGGACTTAGCACTTTTACTGTTGTGGCCCAGGTTTGATTCCTGATCAGGGAACTGAGATTAAAAAGTCTTTTTTTGAGCTATTTTAAGCATGGAGTCCCTTGGACTGCAAGGAGATCCAACCAGTCCATTCCGAAGGAGATCAGCCCTGGGATTTCCTTGGAATAAATGATATTAAAGCTGAAGCTCCAGTACTTTGGCCACCTCATATGAAGAGTTGACTCATTGGAAAAGACTCTGATGCTGGGAGGGATTGGGGGCAGGAGGAGAAGGGGACGACACAGGATGAGACAGCTGGATGGCATCATTGACTCGATGGACATGAGTCTGAGTGAACTCCGGGAGATGGTGATGGACAGGGAGGCCTGGCATGCTGCGATTCATGGGGTTGCAAAGAGTCAGACACGACTGAGCGACTGAACTGAACTGAACTGAATTTCATGGCTGCAATCACCATCTGCACTGATTTTGGGGCCCAAAACTAAACTGAACTTAACTGAAGCATGGAGTCTGATGACCATCAACTAGCCACTCACCCTCCTTGCAGTTTTGAGAAGAATCCAGTTCTGTCAATATTAGTGCGTCACTGGACATGGACCACAACCCTGATGTGATGTCTGAAGCCCGGCTCCCCTGACCTGTGGGCGGGGCTGCCCCATCTGCACAGAGAAGCATCTGGTGCCTGACTGTCCTGACCCCAAATCTAGAGAGGGTCTCATAGCCACTCCTGCTGAAGTAGGACCTTCTTATTGGTAGATGTTACCTAAGAGACTCAGATCTCTTACTCGTCTGCCAAGCCAACAGTCTAAAGAATATTACTCTGAAAGATTTGGTCCAAAGTTAATCTTTGACTTAAAGGGACACTATTTTAGGGACAGTTCCCATCGCATACGTTTTGTTCTGTTGTATTAATCTACTCTTAGTATCCAAAAAATGTAGAAACTCGACAAATTATGACTAAATACAATATGACAGCAAACAGTACAGTCAAAATAGAGCCAAATGGGGCTTCCCTGGAGGCTCAGTGGTAAAGAATCCACCTGCTAATACAGGAGACATGAGTTCGATCCTTGGTCTGGGAGGATCCCACATGCTGTGGATCAACTCAGCCCACGTGCCACAACTGTTGAGACTGTGCTCTAGAGCCCAGGAGCTGAAGTATTGAGACCATGTGTCATACCGACTGAAGCCCATGTGCCCTGCAGCCCGTGCTCCACAATGAGAAAAGCCTTTGCACTAGGGCTAGAGTAGTCCCTGATGGCCACAACTAGAGAAAGACACTCTCAGGAGATAAGACCCCACACAGCTAAAAAATAAATAAATAAAATCATTTTTTGAAAAAAGGGTAAATCCTAAGCATTCTCATCACAAGGAAGAAGCTTTTAAAAAATAGAGCCAAATGACAAAAGATTCAAAAGCCACAAAAGAAAAAGACAAGTTGGAGAACCATCATATTAACACAGAGACTTTGGTGGGAAACATGCTAATAGTTCACACAGCTTTTGTACTTTGACTTTCACTAGTACCAGTGACCGCCCAAGGGTGGCTGCAAGACAGAGCTGATGACTGATGTGGGGAGCTGATGGTGATGATAAAATATTACGTTGCTTCATTCCTGCTGAAGGATTTTTAAAATCTGATTCTTAAGAAAAAGTTATTGTGGTTGACTCACAAAAAAAAAAAAAAAAAAAAAAGTAGTTGCCTTAGAGTTGGAATTTTTAAAGGAGGTAATGCAGGCAAATAAGAATGCAATACTTGGAATTCCCCTTGTTTACTTAATCTCCCTGATCTTCTCCACAGAAAATGTACAATGTATATGTAACTGTGCTGTGTGCTTAGTCACTCAGTAGTCTCTGACTCTTTGCCAACCCATGGACTGTAGCCCACCAGGCACCTCTGCCCAAGGGGATTCTACAGGCAAGAATACTGGAGTG
This sequence comes from Neotragus moschatus, assembly GCA_006410615.1. Taxonomy (NCBI): domain Eukaryota; kingdom Metazoa; phylum Chordata; class Mammalia; order Artiodactyla; family Bovidae; genus Neotragus; species Neotragus moschatus. The sequence continues at coordinate 7,198 of SJYA01011592.1, forward strand.
GGTTGCAATTCCTTCCTCCAGGGATCTTTCCAACCCAGTGATCAAACCGAGGTCTCTGGCACTGCAGGGAGATTCTTTACCATCTGAGTCCCCAGGGAAGCCAGTACATATAACTACATGATAAAAAATAAAACCATGTGAATTTGTTTAATAGGTTCACTTTCTAACATGTATAGAATGTAAACACTCTGAACTAATGTCATGTCAGAAAATAAATACATGTCTAAGGTAACTAAATTTCATTGTAGATCCATATTTTGTATTGAGCAAAAAAGTGTATACTAGGGAGGTATAACCGAACAACTAAATATATCCTGATCTTAGATGTTATAACAATACTTTTTCATGGAAATTTTTCAAAGTGGCTTAACCACTTATTAAAAACCACCATTGAATCTATGTGTTAGTACATATATTTCAGATAAATGAAAAAATTCTAAGAAGCTGTAAACCATTATTTAATAAAGAAATATTCATGACTTTAAATAAGAATATAACAAAATTTCCACATAGATTTATATTATATGTTATATAAACTTTTTGAAAACATTATTATTTGGAGGACATGGGATTATTTTAATGTTTTTTGTTATATTTTAATATCTTTAAATCAAATCTGTCTGGACTACTGTATGTTGCCATGAGAATATCTGGGATATGTTGGACACAATTGTTACGTTTAAAAATGAACAAAATTGATATGTCAAATTTCTCACTGATTCTCTCCACTTGAACATATAAAAGGTGTTTCAAATTTTACATTACCAAGACAGAAGCATTTATTTCTGTCCTCATATGAGCTCATGTATAACTGTATTATAACTTGGTAAATGGAACCAGCTATTTAACCAGTTGCTCAACTCACAACCTCGGGAATCATGACTGTGATGGAGAAGCTTTTACCATATCACTCTTACAGCGAACCACAGTGAAAGTTAGAGAACAAAAATTGTCTGTTGAGGGTGGGATGATTTGGGAGAGTGGCATTGTAACATGTATGATATTATAAGTGAAACGAATCGCCAGTCTAGGTTCGATGCAGGATGCAGGATGCTTGGGACTGATGCATGGGGATGATCCAGAGAGAGTGTGTGGGGCGGGATTTGGGAGGAGTGTCAGGATTGGGAGCTCATGTACACTCGTGGCTGATTCATGTCAATGTATAGCAAAACTAATACAGTATTGTAAAGCAAAACAAACTAAAAATAATAAAAAGAACCCGTCTGCCAATGCAGGAGACATAAAAGTCATGGGTTCGATCCCTGAGCCAGGAAGATCTCCTGGAGGTGGGCATGGCAATCCACTCCAGTATCCTTGCCTGGAGCATTCCATGGACACAGGAACCTGGGGGTCACAGTCGATAGGGTTGCAAAAGTCAGACTTCACTGAAGTGACAGCACAGCACAGGCAGTGGGTACATGGGACCTCACTACACAACATTTGCAGCTTCTCAAAAAGTCATAATTCTTTACAATAAAAGTTTATCTTAAAAAAAAAAAAAGTGTCTGTTATAGTAAACAGATAGGACCAGAAAGGGCAATGACTTTAAGTGCCAATTGACATGCTTGATTTTCTGGGATATATTTAATATACTTGAAAAATATCTCCACAGTTCACTGAAGCTATATACACCTGATGTAAAACTCTTTTCTAAATCCTGAGTTGTCTGCTGTGAAGCCAGTCAGAGGGAATGACAACCCACTCCAGCAGTCCATGGAGTTGCAAAGAGTCGGAAATGACTGAGCAACCAACACTTTCACTGAGAAAGAGGGTAGGCAGAACAAATTTTAACTATGTTGTAAGTCTGACCAGACAATTTTTTATGTTTTATTATTTTTTAGTTTATTTTTAATTGGGAGGATAATTATTTTACAATGTCATATTGGTTTCTGCCATATAGCAATGTGAATCCTCTACCTTTATGTATATAGCATACCTTAATCAAGCTTTTTGATATAGTAGTAGAAAATGTTATCCAGAACCTAACATCATACATAATATAGTTCAAAAGATGTAAAGTAAGTAGAATGTGTTCCATTTTCATAGATTCTCTGCTCAATTATTGTCATTTATTTTCATTGTTGTTGCTGTGTTGAGGGCATCATGTATCCCCAGTTATTCAGCAAAGTGAACAAAACAACAAGTTTACTCATTTGTTTCCTCAAATTTCTAAATGTTCTCTGTCATTTGAACACATCTCCTTTGCAGCCTCACTGATGCAGATGGGCTCAGACTTCCCTATTGTCTTGCCTGATGACCATAACATGTTTGTTAACAGACTTTTCTGTGTGCACAGTTGTTTTTCCAGCCATCTTTTCCATCAAAATCAGTAACTGACTTTTAAAGAACAGAGTAAATTGCTGATTCTATTTTGGTGAAGAAAAATGTCTTTATTATACTATATTACCTACAATTCATGTAAAAATATTTCACTTGAACCTTCCAATCTACCATCCAAACTCATTTTCTATGTTACATTCACAGGCACCCTACACACCATTTAGTTTTCCATTTTCTATTAAAGTTTATGACTATGTAGAAATCCAAGATTATTTTCCTCAGGCTAAGATGCTCTTCACCCTGTATTATTTCTCAAAATTATGCAAACTTGCACTATCTAGGTTAGAAGTTCTGTTTCTTTTGGGGATTAAACATTATTTCATCCAAATTACGTTAAATATTACAAATTAATTTAATCACATTACATATTCAGATACTATTTTGACTTTACTTTTACTAAGACATTCATTTCATACAAGCTAAGGAAGCAGTTGTTTACCTGACCAGAGCATCTGTAACATTCCCAAATCTTGGTGGAGTGTCTCTCTCTCTCTCTCTTTTTTTTTTTTCATTTGACACAACCAGAGGCCCTGTCAGGACACAGTGAGCAGCGTAGGCAGCCAATTATTACTCATTTAAAGACATTAGCTGTTTTTACATTTTCATCCAGTCCTACTAAGTATCTTTTTACACTTTATCTTACAGTATCATTCAATGTTTGATTATCAAAACTCAGAATTCTAAAAAAAAATTCTTAAGCAGGAAAGCTAGAAAATGATAGCCATTCTTTTTAAGTAAGATTCTTATGTCTATCAGAGAAGGCAATGGAACCCCTTGCCATTGCTGAGTACTGGCACTGCAGTACTCTTGCCTGGAAAATCCCATGGATGAAGGACCCTGGATGACTGCAATCCATGGGGTCGCTGAGGGTCAGACACGACTGAGTGACTTCACTTTCACTTTTCACTTTCATGCATTGGAGAAGGAAATTGCAACCCATTCCAGTGTTCTTGCCTGGAGAATCTGAGGGATGGGGGAGCCTGGTGGGCTGCCCTCTATGGGGTCCCATAGAGTTGGACACAACTGAAGTGACTTAGCAGCTTACTTCAATAAGTGATAGATATTTTGTCTCTGTTAAGGCACTTAATTTTCTTAGGCTGATAATATTTAGAATTTTTTAAAAAATTCCCCTTTAGCAATGATTTTGTCTAAACAAACTAAAAAAGCAAGAAGGAGTGTTNTGAGGGATGGGGGAGCCTGGTGGGCTGCCCTCTATGGGGTCCCATAGAGTTGGACACAACTGAAGTGACTTAGCAGCTTACTTCAATAAGTGATAGATATTTTGTCTCTGTTAAGGCACTTAATTTTCTTAGGCTGATAATATTTAGAATTTTTTAAAAAATTCCCCTTTAGCAATGATTTTGTCTAAACAAACTAAAAAAGCAAGAAGGAGTGTTGAGTAGAGAGCACACACTCTGAAAATATGGAAAAATCTCCTTTAAAGAACGTGTACTTAAGAATGATAAGGCTACTTGAGGGCATTAAACTTTTCTGTCCCTTTGACAGAAAGAACACTGCTTTAGAGATGCAAGAGTCATGCATGCCACCGCCCACACCATCCTCTGTGGTGTGGGGAAATGGTTATTTGGCTATTAATAATCACCTGAAATTCCAATTACATATTTTTCATTCTTTACAATATATTCTCCTTTCAAAATGAAGATTGAAAAACAAAACATTCTTTGCATCTAAATGTTGTTTACATGTTTGCCATATTCACTATAAGATAATCCAACAGATGATAAATATATTATTTTACTTTTAGTAATAATTTTTTAAGAAATCCTTCTTAAATGATCAATGCAAAGAAATAGAGGCAAACAATAGAATGAAAAAGACTAGAGATCTCTTCAAGAAAATTAGAGATACCAAGGGAAAAGTTCATGTAAAGATGGGCACAATACAGGACAGAAATTGTATAGACCTAACAGAAGCAGAAGATATTAAGAAGAGGTGGCAAGAATACACAGACGAATGACACAAGAAAGATCTTCATGACCCAGATAATCATGATGATGTAATCACTCACCTAGAGCCAGACATCCCGGAGAGTGAAGTCAAGTGGGCCTTAGGAAGCATCACTATGGACAAAGCTAGTGGAAGGTGATGGAATTCCAACTGAGCTATTTCACACTATAAAGATGATGTTATTAAGTGCTGCACTCAATATGCCAGTAAATTTGGAAAACTCAGAAGTTGTTCAGAGGACTGGAAAAAGTCAGTTTTCATTCTAGTCCCCAAAAAAGTCAATGCCAAAGGATGTTCAAACTACCACACAATTGCACTCATCTCACATGCTAGCACAGTAATGCTCAAAATTCTCCAAGCTAGGATTCAACAGTATGTGAACTGAGAACTTTCAGATGTTCAAGTTTGATTTATAGAACGCAGAAGAACCAGAGATGAAATAGCTGAATTAACGTCTGTTGGATCATAGAAAAAGCAAGATAATTCCAGAAAAGCATCTAATTCTGTTTCATTAACTATGCTAAAGCTTTTGACTGTGTGGATCAAAACAAACTGTGGGAAATTCTGTAAGAGATGGGAATACCAGACTACCTGACCTGCCTCCTGAGAAATCTGTATGCAGATCTGGAAGCAACAGTTTTAGAACTGGACATGGAACAACATACTGGTTACAAACTGGGAAAGGAGTATGTTAAGGCTGTATATTGTCTCCATGCTTATTTAACTTATATTCAGAGTACAACAATGCATAATGCTGAGCAGGATGAAGCACAAGCTGAAATCAAAACTGTAAGGAGAAATATCAATAAACTTAGATATGCAAATGACACCACTCTTATGGCAGAAAGCAAAGAGGAAAAAAACAGCCTCTTGATGAAAGTGAAAGAGGAGCGTGAAAATTTGGCTTAAATCTCAACGTTCAAAAATGAGCATCATGTCCTGGCTATTATAAACAGTGCTGCAATGAACATTGGGGTACATGTATCTCTTTCAATTCTGGTT
>SJYA01011593.1:1576-11736 GCA_006410615.1 Neotragus moschatus
TGCTGAATGCTGGGTGAGCCACGGGCTTGTCCCATGGTCCCGGGACTCCCTGGGGTCCTGATGCTGAATGCGGGGTGAGCTGTGGGCCCCCCCATGGAGCAGGGACTCACAGGGTCCTGATGCTGAACGCTGGGTGAGCTGTGGGCTTGTCCCATGGAGCAGGGACTCACAGGTTCCTGATGCTGAATGCTGGGAGGGCCATGGGCCCCCATGGAGCAGGGACTCACAGGTTCCTGATGCTGAATGCTGGGAGGGCCATGGGCCCCCATGGAGCAGGGACTCACAGGGTCCTGTTGCTGAATGCTGGGTGAGCCACGGGCTTGTCCCATGGTCCCGGGACTCCCTGGGGTCCTGATGCTGAATGCGGGGTGAGCTGTGGGCCCCCCCATGGAGCAGGGACTCACAGGGTCCTGATGCTGAACGCTGGGTGAGCTGTGGGCTTGTCCCATGGAGCAGGGACTCACAGGTTCCTGATGCTGAATGCTGGGAGGGCCATGGGCCCCCATGGAGCAGGGACTCACAGGGTCCTGATGCTGAATGCTGGGTGAGCCATCGGCTTGTTTCAAGGTACAGGGACTCCCTGGGATCCAGATGCTGAATGCTGGGTGAGCCCTGGGCTTGTCCCAAGGTGCAGGGACTCCCTGGGGTCCTGATGCTGAATGCTGAGTGAGCTGTGGGCTGGGCCACAGTCTGAGGACTCCCTGGAGCTTTCCCATGCTTCGTCACTCAGTGGTGTCCGACTCTTTTCGACCCCTCCGTCTGTAGCACACCCAGGCTCCTCTGTCCATGGGATTCTCCAGGCGAGAATCCTGGAGTGGGTCGCCATGCCCTCCTCCTGGGGATCGGATGCTAAATGCTGAGCCTGTCCCGTAGTCCAGAGATGTCTCTTCTGAGACCAGAGGACATCGATACACAGTCTCCAAACATCCAGAGAGAAAACCTCCCATCTCCCTCTCTTCTTCATGCTGCCCATTGCTGCACGTTGTGAATCCCTCTGTGGTCTGAGAGTGTCAGGAAATTAGCAATTTTGTATTATTTTTTAACAACTGAAGTATAGTTGAAACTGAAGTGCAATAGTTTCAGGCACACACACACAGACACAGCATGGATATTCATACGTGAGCTTCCCAGGTGGCGCCAGTAGTAAGAAACCCTCCAGCCGATGCAGGAGATGTGAGATGCGGCTTTGATCCCTGGGCTGGGAAGATCCCCCTGGAGGAGGGCATGGCAACCCACCCCAGTGTTCTTGCCTGGAGACTCCCCTGGACAGAGGCGCTGGGTGGGTCTCAGACACGGCTGAGCCACTGAACAAGAACAACCCCAGGAGAAAACACACGGCTTAGCTGGTCCTTGACGTCTTTTTTTGGACGCCACAGGCATGGAAACGAGTCCGAGTGCAACCACTACATCCTTGACTCGGCCGGGACGCGCGTGGGCTGCCATTTCGACGAGCTCGGCGAAGGCCACACCACAGACGATTACTTCTTCCTGGTGAACGGGACCAGCAGCAACACGGACATCCAGTTTTGGGACTCTCCTAGGGTGAACGGCCCTAGCCTGGGTAAGACAGTCACTCCCCTCGTGTTCCTCTGCCCTGCTGCCAGCCGTCGGCTTCATGGCGTTTGTGTTTGTCCCAGGGCTCCGGAGGCTGTGCGTTACATTTCAGACTGGCCTCAGCAGGATCTAGATTGGGGTGAAAGACCCCGATGCTGGGAAGGATTGAGGGCGGGAGGAGAAGGGGACGACAGAGGAGGAGATGGCTGGATGGCATCACCGACTCGATGGACATGAGTTTGAGCAAGCTCCGGGAGATGGTGATGGACAGGGAGGCCTGGTGTGCTGCAGTCCATGAGGTCGCCAAGAGTGGGACACTACTGAACAACAAGCAGACACAGAGGGAGACAGAGGGTCGTAACTCTCCCTTGGGGTGGGATGTGTATGCTTGCATGACCTAATTGGACTGACGGATGCAGCCTTGGAAAGGAATTCTTCTCTGGTTAGGGGACCTACTATCATTCTGGAGAACTCTCCAACATCACAGAGTCTGGTTCCAGACAGACCATCCGCTGGGTTGGTCGCTGTGTTTTCCTTAAGTCAGGCCTGTGAGTGACTTCAGGCGTGTGTGTGTGTTTCGTCACTCACTCGTGTCCAGCTCTTTGTGGTGTGCAAACCGCGTGGAGGTGCGGAAGTGTCTCAAAAAAACTAAACACAGAACTAATTTATGACCCAGCAGTTCCACTCCTGGTTATATATCTTAAAATAATAAAACTCCAAAAACACAAAACTGAAAATGCTAGTTCAGAAAGATAACACGAACCCCAAATGTTCATAGCAGCGTGGTTGACGACTGCCAAGGTAAGGAAGCCATCTAAAATGCTCATGACCTGGTGACTGGATAAAGAAGATAGAGGGAATATATACAATGAAATACTGTGCTAACTTGCCTCAATCGCTGAGACCCCATGGAGTGTAGCCCGCCAGGCTCCTCTGTCCGTGGGATTCTCCAGACAAGAGCGCTGGGGTGGGTTGCCATTCCCTCCTCCAGGAGATCTTCCTGACCCAGGGATCGAACCTGAGTCTCCTGCACTGGCAGGTGGCTTTTTTACCACTGGGAAGTGCAAGTGACTCCAAGACTTGACGCCAAGTCTGGCTGCTTGGGTGGTCCACGTTGCTGGTTGGCTCAGCTTCCCGCTTGCAGGGTGTCCCGCAAAAGGCAAGGGATGTGCCCGGAGGACATTCTCCTAATGGCAACCCACTCCGCTGTTGTTGCCTGGAGAATCTCCATGGGCCAAGGAGCCTGGCGGGGCTATAGTCCACAGGGTCACACAGGGTCGGACCCTACTGAAGCGACTTGCCTCGCATGCCAGCTTCTCTACCTGGGGCTCCAGCGAGCCTGCAAGGCAGCGGGCTGGGGGAACCCGGCCAGGAGCGGACAAGCCCAGAACGCACGCGCAGCCGACCTGAGGTTTTGCTTCCTCGAGAGGCGGGGTTTGTCCGGGTTCTATGCAGCAACCCGGGAAGGCGACCAGGTTAGCGGGGGATGGCCTTCCGCTGCCTCCCACGCACTCGACTCCTGCGGGTTGCGGGTTTGTAACCCTGTTTCGTGTTTGGGGCTCTTCTCAGAAAAGTATAACCCGCCGGCAAACCTCACTGTCAAGGACAACGTATCGCATTTCGTGATTCGCTGGGATGCCCCCGCCATGAGATACAGCCTGTCCAATAGCGTCTTGCGTTACGCGCTGGACATCCAGAAGTCGGTGAGGCCCTGACTCTCCGTGGACAAACACGGGCTGCGTCTCCTCTCTTCCTCTCGCTTTGGGGTCCACCCCCCCCCCCGTCCTCATACACTCGGACGCCCCTCTTGCCTCACGAGTCTCTTCTCTGCCTTTCCCTTTACTCTTTGCCCGAAAAGTGCCCTTCATTCCTCTTAAAATGTTGAAATTTATTTTTGGCTGCGCTGAGCCTCTGTCGCTGCACGTGGGCCTTTCTCTCTAGTTGCAGACAGCGGAGGCTGCGCTCTCGGGTCAGTACTTTCAGTGCTTGGGCTTACTTGCTGCGCGACCACACGCAGGATCTTCCTGGACCAGGGATCGAAGCCATGTCTCCTGCGTCGGCAGGCCGAGCGTTAACCACGGACCCCCACCCCCAGCGCAGGGAAGTCCGTGCGCATTCAGTTTTGCTGACGTTCACTTACGAACTGTTTTGTGTTTTTTTTTTTCTGTAGTCAATGTTCTTGGTGGTCATACCTAGGAAACCGGTTTGCGTCGCCCAAGGTCATAAAGACGGTGCTTGTGTTTGAATCTCAGGGTTTCGTGGTTCTAGCAGTTCCGTTTAGGGCTTTCATCCACCTCTGCTGTCTACCTCTCTCCACCCCGNTTTTTTCTTTTTTTTTTCTGTAGTCAGTGTTCTTGGTGGTCATACCTAGGAAACCGGTTTGCGTCGCCCAAGGTCATAAAGACGGTGCTTATGTTTGAATCTCAGGGTTTCGTGGTTCTAGCAGTTCCGTTTAGGGCTTTCATCCACCTCTGCTGTGTGCCTCTCTCCACCCCCTGGAAGGCAACTTCCCTCATAGCAGGGGCCCCAACCAAGAAAAAATAAATCAACGTTCATTCATTCCCGCACAGAGCTCACGTACTGAAAGGTAGCATCTTTCCTTCCCAAGTGGATAGAGGAAAGACAAGAACAGGAGAGGAAAGCTTCTCTGGGGGAAAAGAAGGGGTTCCTTCTTTTTCTTTTCGGCTACACGTCTTTTGTGGCCTTTGTTCCCGACCAGGGATAGAACCCTTGCCCTCAGCGGTGAAAACACACAGAGTCGTAACCGCCGGAACGCCAGGGTTGCTGTTGATCCGCCAGGGTTGCTGTTGTTCAGCTGATCGTAGGGTCGGGAAGACCCTCTGGAGAACTGCATGGCACAGAGGAGCCTGGCGGGCTGCAGTCCACGGGGTCCCAAAGGGTCAGGCACGGCAGAGGGATGAACACAACAGAAACTTTGGTAAAGAATCCACTTGCCAGTGCGGGGAATACAGGAGACGTGTGTTCGATCCCTGGGTGGGGAAGATCCCCTGGAGAAGCAAATGGCAACCCACTCCAGTATTCATGCCTGGAGAATCCCATGGACAGAGGAGCCTGGCGGGGCTGCAGTCCATGGGGTCCCACAGAGTCAGACATATGAGCAGCTTAGCACTCACTCCCAGAAGCTTTTTGCTTTCAGCTTGATAAGAGAAACTCCGAGAAGCCTCTTTTAAATCCCTGCATCTGTGGAAACGCGATTATCTCCAGCTTAAACTAATCATCACAGCGCTCCTGGGATTCCCAGGGGTTTCTCGCGTTTGCAGACAAAGCCGAAAGGCCAGGCACTTAGCATCTCTCCTTTGCTCTCTCTTTACAGGGCAGCTTTTCTAAGAGAGAACCCGTAAGTATGCCTTCCTTTCTCTGCGGCATCCGTGGTTGGGTCGTAGATGGTCAAAGTCCCTGCCTCGGCGGGCAGGGCGCTCAGCTCAGTCTCGGATCCCTCTATGCCCCCGTTTAGGGGTCACCAGGCTCTGGTGACAGACGCCTCTGACTCAGCTCAGGCAGCCTGGTGACACCCTCCTCGTGGATGGAATAACATCATGGTCCCGAATGGGCTTCCTTGCCCCTTCTGAGCCCACACTGTCGTGAGCTGAAAGGGTCCCTGTAGAAGTCACGTCCACCGAGAACCGCACAGCAGGACTTTATTCAGAAACGGGGTCTCTGCACAGGTGATGGAGTGAAGGGTCTGAGATGAGGTCCTCCTGGATGGGGGTGGCCCTAAACCCAGGGACAGGGTCCTTATAAGAGACAGAAGAGGGGAGACACGGATGCAGTGGAGAAGCCATGTGGAGACAGAAGCAGACATGGGAAGGAGACAGCCACCAGCCCAAGGACGGACGCCTGGAGCCCCTGGAAGCTGGAAGAGGCAGGGGGGACCCTCCCCTGGAGACTCTGGACGGAGCTCAGCCCCAGATCCTTGGGGCCACTGGGCACCCCAGGCCACACCCCCCTTTCCTCCTTGAACACCCAGCCTCTCCAGACTTGCAGGTGCCAAGAGAGCCCCAGGGGGCATCCAGAGACTGCCATGCTCTGGCTGCCAGCGGTAGGGAAAGGACTGTCCACTGTCTGAGTCTGGGAGAGGCGTCCATGGGCTCAGAGCCTGGCTGCGCCCTGCACGCTCCTGCCCTACCCCGACTCGTGTGTGTAGAATCCTGTCGCTTCTTTTTTTCTTTCAACAATTTTTTTAAAGCATTTTTATTTTATTTATTTATTTTGGCTGTACCACGAGGCACGTGGGATCTTAGTTCCCAGGCCAGGGATCCAGCATGCATCCCCAGAAGTGGAAGTGCAGAGTCGTAACAACTGGACCACCAGGGAAGTCCCCCCTCTGTGTAGACTCAGAATAACCGCAAGCCCCCGTCCCAAGGACATGGGGACTCTGCAGGAGTTCCAGATGCAGACGGACAGCTGAGAGTCCTGATTCTTTCTGTTCAGTTGTTCAGTCGTGTCCAACTCTTTGAGACCCCATGGACTGCAGCCCACCAGGCACCTCTGTCCTCTCTCTCCCAGAACTGGCTCAGGTTCATGTCCATCGAGTCGGGGATGCCATCCAGCCATCTCATCCTCTGTCGTCCCCTTCTCCTGCCTTCAGTCTTTCCAGCATCAGGGTCTTTTCCAATGAGTCAGCTCTTCACATCAGGTGGCCAAAGTACTGGAGCTTCAGCTTCAGCATCTGTCCTTCCACTGAACATTCAGGACTGATCCCCTTTAGAATGGACTGGTTGGATCTCCTTGCCGTCCAAGGGACTCTCAAGAGTCTTCTCCAACACCACAGTTCAAAAGCATCCATTTTGGGGCGCTCAGCTTTCTTTATGGTCCAACTCTCACATCCATACGTGACCACTGGAAAACCATAGCCTTGACTAGACGGGCCTTTTGCTGGCAACATGACGTCTCTGCTTTTTAATTCGCTCTGTAGGTTTGTCAGAGCTTTTCTCCCAAGGAGTAAGCGTCTTTTAATTTCATGGCTGCAGTCACCGTCTGCAGTGATTTTGGAGCCCCCCAAAATAAAGTCTGTCGCAGTTTCCATTTCCTACGCACCTGTTTGCGTAGCGATGCGAGCCCGGGACGCAAGACGGCAAAGCGCCTTCAGGCCCCCACAGCGGGCTGTGAGGGACGGACAGGAGGCGGCAGGTCGGCTGTGCCCCCAGCTGCCAGGGGGGCACACCCTCCGCCTTCTCCGCGTTTCCAGTCTGGTGTCTGTGGCTGTCACAGCGTCCTCTTCTCTTTCCAAGGTTTTCCTAAGCAGACAATATAAAAACGAGTACAGACTGCCCAGCTCTGACGTGACGGGAGAGCACACCGTCCGCATGAGGCTGCAACACGTGCGGTTTCAAATCTGGAGTGAGTGGAGCTCCACGCACCCTTTCGGTGAGTCTCCCAGAAGACTGGGAGCTCGGTGGGGGATAAGAATGACCTTTCCTTTGAAACTTGTTGTCCGACCCTCCTTTTTTTTTTTTTTTTTTTTTAACAGTTTCTCTTTTATTTCAAACCAGTTCACCTTCATTTCTGTTGTTCAGTTGCTGACACACACGGCCTTGACATTTCACAATTACACATTCATTCCTTTGGCTATGCAGTGCGGAACTGAAAGTTAATATTCACTGACAAGGAAGGCATTGTGCAGTATTAACTGTGCCTTTGTGGATCATCTTTTCAGAGTGGCAAGGGGGGAGGTGGGGAGATTTGCTGTTTAGCTGCTCAGTTGTGCCTGACTCTTTGTGACCCCGTGCGCTGCGGCACGCCAGACTGCCCTGTCCTTCACTATCTCCTGGAGCTTGCTCAAACTCATGTCCATTGAGTCAGTGATGCCATCCAACCATCTCATCCTCTGTCACCCCCTTCTCCTCCTGCCTTCGATCTTTCCCAGCATCAGGGTCTTTTCCAGTGAGTCAGTTCTTTGCATCAGGTGGCCAAAGGGTTGCAGCTTCAGCTTCAGCATCCGTCCTTCCAGTGAACACTCAGAGTTGATTTCCGCTAGGATGGACTGGTTGGGGACAGTGACATACGGTGGGGTGTGGTGGGCGCGGGATCCCAGGAGAATGGATTCTTTGCTGCCATCCTTCTCAAATCCCCAGGGTCCCTCTGTCTGGAAGTTCCTCCCTCCTCCTCTCCAGCCCTGCTTCTGCCCCCCTGTCTCCTGCCCTGTCATCCAATACCAGGGATGGGCAGCCAGGACCCATGTGTGCCAACTGGAGTGCCTGGTCACTCCTGACCCTCTGCTTGTCTGCCCACCAGGTGTCCCAGAGGAGAATTTCTCCGTGGCCCCGATCGGGCTGGCGGTGGGGGCCACAGTTTTGTTTGGCATGGCCCTGATGCTCCTCTGTAAAAGGTAAGACACACACAAACCCCCAAATAAACTCGAAAGCGGCAGGTCAGAACCCACGCACAAAAGGGCCTGTCACTGCAGACCCACGGAATGGGCAGTATCCCAGACTCGGAATCCAGCGTGGAGGTTGCCCAGGGTGGAGGGCTTGGGAACACGGAGTGGCTGTTATGAAGGGGCCCGTGTTTTGACATTGGTCTGTCGTGGGGCCGAGTCACGGCACAATTTTATTTTCCTGTGTTCCTAGGGGTTGCGTGGTTAGTGCCAAATGCCCTCTTGATTTTGTGCCTGAAGGAGTGAGCTTTAAAAAGAGGCTTCCAAGAGAGAGGTGAGGCCAGGGGTCTCTGCAGATAACACAAGCCTGTGCGGAAGATGGGTCCCGAGCACGTGGCTGGGCAAAGCGAGCGCCCTGGCTAGGGGGCAATCCCTGGCATCACAATCCAGAAATGCCTCCCAGGGGACCCTGCACGCGCAACCGGGAAGGTGGTGGAGGCCGGCTACGGCCACAGCCGCCACACGAGGGCGGCAGCGAGCTGCTCGCCCATTTCCAAGCCCGTTTCTCAAAGGCAGGGGATGAGAGGGTTGGATGGTGTCACCAACTCCGTGACCGTGAGTCTGAGCAAACTCCGGGAGATGGTGATGGACAGGGAGGCCTGGCGCGCTGCTGTCCATGGGGTCGCGAAAAGTCGGACACGACTGTGCGACTGGACTGAAGTGAGGAACACAGGGCTGGACTCTGGTCCCAGGGGAGACCCGGGCTGTGTGCCATCAACTGCTCTGCGCCTTTCCTGGCTGCCTCCTCACACCTGCGCAGGTGGATTGAAAGCCAGGGCATCCCCCCTGCAGTGTCCGGAGAAAGGCTGCCCATAGGAGACCCAAGGCAAGGGCGTGCGGAGGGCAGCTGGGGGCGTTTTCGTATCCACACTGGATGTGTCTGGAACATTTCATTCACAAAGACCAGAATCACTGATGGGGTGTCTAGGGGCTCTCATATAGAAGGCATTCTGTGAGGGCACACGGGGGCTTCCCAGGTGACCCTAGTGGTAAAGAACCCACCTGCCAGGGTAGGAGACGTAAGAGTTGCCGGGTCGATCCCTGAGTGGGGAAGATCCCCTGGAGAAGAGCGTGGCAAGCCACTCCAGTCTTCTTGTCTGTAGAGTCCCATGGCCAGAGCAGCCTGGCGGGCTACAGTCCACGGGGTTGCAGAGTCGGATATGACTGAGCGCCTTAGAGCGTGCACACGCGCACGCACACGCGCACGCACACGAGGACAGGGGGCGTCCTGGCACTGTTTCTATGGCATCCAGGAGGCTTTGGGGCCTGGAGGGGGGACCGTTCAGGGTGCTCAGAGGGGCTTGGGTCCCTGGAGGGTCTTGAGGTCACATGCTCGCCGAGTTTGCGCAGACAGGCTGGTGGCCTGGCTGGAGCCGGTTCCGAGGCCGCCTGCTTCTGGGTTTCCGCTCTGGCTGCGGCGTGGGGCCTGGGGTCCAGGGCTCCTCGCTCACGGGGGGCAGGGTCTCCTGTCTCAGCTGTCTGTCCTCCCGAGCCCGCCCCGCAGTCGGGGCTGAGGCGGGCAGCTCCATAAGGCGGTGAGCGGTCCCCGGGACGCCCGGCCTCCGTGCCCAGAGCCATGGGGGCGCCCCTAGCACCGCCCCGCCAGCTCGGGAAAGTGGCTGGGGCTAGCCCCGTGGGCACCGGGTCCTCACTGCGCCCCGGGCGAGGAGGGAGNCGGTGAGCGGTCCCCGGGACGCCCGGCCTCCGTGCCCAGAGCCATGGGGGCGCCCCTAGCACCGCCCCGCCAGCTCGGGAAAGTGGCTGGGGCTAGCCCCGTGGGCACCGGGTCCTCACTGCGCCCCGGGCGAGGAGGGAGAGCTCTTCGGGCAGCGCTGTCCGCCCCGGCCCGCGTTTACCCCTGAGGCTGGCTGCGCCGCACGCAAAGCCGGCCTCGCCACAGGGCGAGGGCACTCTGGACAGGACAGGCCCCTCGCAGCTCTGAGGCTGGGCCGCAAGCGTCTATCGTCTCTTCCCGCCAGGCTCTCCCTGAAGAAGAAGCTCTTTCCGCCCATCCCTAGGGTGAAGCAGGAACTCGTCGGCTCATTCCTGGCCAGCCTGGAGGTGAGTGAGGCCGCCTCCCAGGCGCCGTCTGGGCTGGGAGACAGGTGCTCGGAGACGCGGGGGGCGTGAGTGTGCTCGGTGTGGAAGGCTGGATTGGGGCAGTCAGTGCCCCCAAGAGGGCAGGGGAGGGGAGGGGAGGGGAGTTTGG
>SJYA01011594.1:0-13067 GCA_006410615.1 Neotragus moschatus
GGCAAAATGAGTACAGTATTGTAAAGCAAAACAAACTAAAAAATAAAAATAAAAAAAAAAAAAAAGAAAGAAAGAAACATGCACAGAACTGGCAGTCCAGAGGCTGGAATAAGAGAGTGCCAAGTGGATGAAAATATAATGTTTAAGTCTCTGATACAGCCTGTATTAGTCACTAATAAATAGCCCCCAAAGCACTTAAATGAACAACAGCTTTTCCCTTTAGCTTTCAGACTGAAGGAGTGGGCTCTAATTAGGACATTTCTTTCTCAAGGCAGAAGGTAAAGAGCAAAAGAGATACCATATGATGATTTTTAAGTTGTTTACTCAGATGTGAAGCATATCATTTCTGCTCATGTATTACTGGCCAAAGCATGCCATGGCCAAGGAGCACAGGGCAGAGAGTTAAACTCTACAGGAAAGTGCTATAAGTCACGTAGCAACAGGCAGGATTTTATCAGTCTCTTTCAGGGATGGTAGAGAATAAGTCACAACAATAAGTAATCCAATACTGGGTATCTCACCATAAGAAATGTTTATTGGAAGGCCTATGAGATGTCTTATTACTTCCACTATTAAGTGTCAGACTTTATTTTTTGGGCTCCAAAATCACTGCAGATGGTGACTGCAGCCATGAAATTAAAAGACGCTTACTCCTTGGAAGAAAATTTATGACCAATCTAGATAGTATATTCAAAAGTAGAGACATTACTTTGCTGACTAAGGTCCGTCTAGTCAAGGCTATGGTTTTTCCAGTGGTCATGTATGGATGTGAGAGTTGGACTGTGAAGAAGGCTGAGTGCCGAAGGATTGATGCTTGTGAACTGTGGTGTTGGAGAAGACTCTTGAGAGTCCCTTGGACTGCAANTATTCAAAAGTAGAGACATTACTTTGCTGACTAAGGTCCGTCTAGTCAAGGCTATGGTTTTTCCAGTGGTCATGTATGGATGTGAGAGTTGGACTGTGAAGAAGGCTGAGTGCCGAAGGATTGATGCTTGTGAACTGTGGTGTTGGAGAAGACTCTTGAGAGTCCCTTGGACTGCAAGGAGATTTAACCAGTCCATTCTGAAGGAGATCGGCCCTGGGATTTCTTTGGAAGGAATGATGCTAAAGCTGAAGCTCCAGTTCTTTGGCCACCTCATGCGAAGAGTTGACTCATTGGAAAAGACTCTGATGCTGGGAGGGATTGGGGGCAGGAGGAGAAGGGGACGACAGAGGATGAGATGGCTGGATGGCATCACGGACTCGATGGGTGTGAGTCTGAGTGAACTCCGGGAGTTGGTGATGAACAGGGAGGCCTGGCGTGCTGTGATTCATGGGGTCACAAAGAGTCGGACACAACTGAGCGACTGAACTGAACTGAACTGAATGCAATTATTGTATAGCATTAATAATCTGGGGCAGCCCAGTAATATGTGATAAAGTATTTCTTTCACAGATATAAGCCCTACTCATTGAGCTTGACATATGCGATAAAGCAGAGACTGAATTCAAATCAAGATTCATCAAAGGCATCACTTATCAATGGCCGCCAATGTTGTTGTCAAATGCAAGTTCTCCCATTCTCCTCCATGTCTGTCACTGTAAGAACACATTGGCCACAACTTTAAAAAGTATATATTATGGTTAGTTTTGCTTTTTCTTTTAGACACAAGACTGAAAATGGAAGCATCTGACTGAACTTCAGAAAGGTAGTGAATGTCGGAGTTCTGGGCACTTTGAGATGACTTGTCTTCGACTCTTAGCCCCTTTAAAATCTTATTTTATTTTATTTGGCTGTGTTGGGTCTTAGTTGCATGTGGGATCTTTTTAGCTGTGTGACATGTGAACTGTGACATGTGAACACTTAGTTGCAGTCTGTGGGATCCAGTTCCCTGAACTGGAATTGAACCTGGGCCCTCTGCATTAGGAGTGTGGAATTTCAGCTACTGGACCACCAGGGAAGTCCCATCGACTTTCTATTTTAACCATGGCTGGTGCATAAGGAAAATCTAACCCAAGTTTCAACCACCTTTTCACATCTCCTCCCCAGTGGTTTCTGTCCTTTATATTGAAGATGCTCAAAGAAATTTCAAAAGGAACTGCCTTCTATGTGGAGAAGAGATTTTCATGTTTAATTTGCACACTGTCTTAGTCCACTTGGGCTGCTATAACAAAATACCACAGACCAAGTAGCTTAGAAACAACAGAAATTTCTTCTCACAGTTTTGGAGGCTGGAAGTTCAAGATCAAGGTGCCTCTATAGTCACATTCTGGTGAGAGTCCTCTTCCTGGTTCAAAGTGGGCACCTTCTGACTGTGTCCTCATACGCTGGAAGGGACTAGGGATTTCTTTTATAAAAGCCACTAATCCCATTTTTGAGGGCTCCACCCTCATGACTGAATCACTTTTCACAGGGCTACCTCCTAATGCCACCCACTTAGGGGGTTAGGATTTCAACATATGAATTTTTGGGAAATGTGCTGTGCTCAGTTGCCCAGTCATGTCAGACTCTTTGAGACTCTATGGACTGTAGCCTGCCAGGCTTCTCAGTCCCTAAGATTATCCCAGCAAGAATACTGGAGTGGGCAATTAAAAAAAAAAAAAAAAGAATACTGGAGTGGATTGCCATTTCCTACTCCAGGAGATCTTCCACACCCAGGGATCAAACCCAAGTCTCCTGTGGCTCCTGCATTGGCTGGCAGTTTCTTTACCACTGAGGCACCTTGGGGAGATACAACCATGCTTATTTTCCATGAAGTTGAAAACTTCCAACCAACTTGTGGCTTTGGCTCTCTCCCGATTGGATCAAGAAGGCACATGTTTCTAAGCTAGATACACTATTAGTTTTCCCGCTTTACTGATGTATAATTAGTTGACAAAAACATATACACAACTAATGTAGGCAATTTGGTTAAGTTTGGCACATGTATACAGCAACAAAATCCGGGAAATAAATCTGTTCATCATCTCTGAAGGGCAGATTCAGTTTCAATCATCTCTTTTCTGCCCCAAACTGCTGTAATCATTTTCTCAATAAAAAAGTAAGAACTGAGAGCTTCAGGTCTTCCTGAGTAGTTATCCTACTATCAAAAATATAGCCAGACAGCTGAGGAGCAGAGGCAAAATTTTTAAATGGCATAACCACTTAAAGGAAACTGTTTAAAACAAGTTGCAGACTAAAAATCATATAGGAGAATAAAATGCAGATCTCTGTGTAATAGCTGTAAAGAGTGTCCTTTCACAGTGTGTCCGTAACAATGGAAACAAACCTTTAGGGGTTATTATACCCTATTGAGTGTAGCCTTTAATTTTTAAAAAATCCTTTTTAATGCTAATTCATCATCGTTGGTAATAATATTTAAATTAAAGTCTCTAATTTTAGAAGACCCATGAACAAGTTTGTCTTTATGTTCCAGAAGAGCTTTGGAATTTATTTCCTCTGCCTCCATGAAAAAAGGTATAAGTATATGGATGATTCCTTATCTTAAAACAATTTGAATAAATGGCTGATTTGGCAACCCACTCCAGTATTCTTGCCTGGAGAATCCCATGGACAGACGAGCCTGGTAGACTACAGTCTGTGGGGTCCCAAGAGTCTGACATGACTTAGTGACTAAACCAACTAAACCATTGTCACATTACTGGGAAAATACTTCAATATTGTACTAATGAGGTCAGATGAAATAAGTAATGTAAGAGGGACCATAATTAAGGGTTAAAGTGATCTTAGAGGTAAGAAAGTGATGTAGTAGCAAGAGGTTGATACCAGTAAAGACTTATGGGAGACTGGGGAAAACTGGCTGCAGTTCGGTCAGTGTTGGGGGAGAGCTGAAAATATTTGTCCCCATCAAATGCCTCTCCCTTTGTATGATCAGTGGGATCATGAAAGGACCCAGCATCTCCATGGCATGTTATACTTTTGGCTGAATGTGACATGTCTAAAAAATAATGAAGCCAAATTTTCCCTTGTGATGTAAGGAAGTAGAGCAGAGTGATTATCAAGGCCACCTCCGCTTACGTTCAATAGAGCAGCACTTGGCTCCATGGATCCTCAGTCTGCTGAAATAAAGGGAATGTTTCTCATTGTCTGTATTAAAGTTATGGCTCAGAGAGCAAAGACAACACCAAATTTTACATGAATTTCAATAAACCAAGGATAAATTATCAGACATATCAATTAGTCTATTAAGAGATGCAATAATGTTATGAGCAGGAATTTAGTTTTTGCTGTCATACTGGGTTTTTAAAAGGCAGAGGAGCACTCTAGTAACAATAAGCACATGGAGCACCCTGATTTGGAGTTTTATTTGGAGTATAATTGCTTCTCAATGTTGTATTACTGATCTTGGATTTTAATAACAATCTCAAATAACAGGAACCAGGACTTTGGAGAAATGACTTGCTCTAGGACTGAGCCAGGAAATAGACAAGATCAGAACATCTAGTAACAATAGAAAGTAAAGAAGTACCCCCCGCCCAAAATACCCATACACTGATAGTGGCAAACGGTCACAGGAGCCAACTGACAGGGCTTCCAATGGACAAAAGTGGAAGAATTTGAGCAATGAAATAAATTAGCATTGGATTATAACCCAGAGTATAAAAAAGCATACATGAGCTCATACTGTTATAAACAAAGGGTTGAGTAACAAGTGCAGCAGACCAATTTCCTCTGCAGAAGAATTCCAAATAATTTATGCAGAATCTCCACCCTCAAGATGGGAGAGCACAGCTCCCCAACCTTTAGCTGTGGGCTGCAAATAGTGACTGCATTCTAGTGTGGAAAAGAGGAGGGGAAAAAAGTAATTTTACAGTGGAAAAGATTGACAGACGCTTCCTTAGGTGACCAAACACCTAGTCGTAAATCACATGGATGGTAAATACTCATGGTACAATGTGATGAAAATGGTAATTTACCTTTCCAGTCTTCCTTCTGATAACCTATAACCCAAGTCTTATCGTGAGAAAAACATCAGGCACATTCCAGAATGGATCATTCTACAAAATACTCCTCAAAACTGTCAAGGTCTTCAAAAACAAGGAAAATCTGAGAACCAGCCACAGTGAAGAGATGCCTAAGGAGACATGATGACTAAAGGTAATGTGGTACCTGGGATAGGGTTCTGGAACAGAAGAAGGTCCAGAGGTTGAAACTAAGGAAAGCTGAATCAAATTTAACAAGAATGTATTGAATTTGTTCATTAATTACAGTAAGTGTACCATGCTAACGTGAGATGTTCAGTTCAGTTCAGTTGCTCAGTCATGTCCGTCTCTTTGTGACTCCATGGACAGCAGCACGCCAGGTTTCCCTTTCCATCACCAACTCCCAGAGCTTGCTCAAACTCATGTCCATCGACTTGGTGATGCCAACCATCACCATATAATGTGAGATGTTAATAACAGGGAAATCTGGGTGTGGTATATATGATAATCCTTTCTGGTGTCTTCTCAGTTTGCCTATGAATGTAAAACTGTTCTAAGAAATAAAGCCTTTTTTTTTTTTTTAAGAAGGTATGGGGTGGCATTGTTTAAATTTCAAAATGACTTCAAGACTGAGACTAGAATGAGGCATATGAATCAATAGTCTCAAGGGTAAAATTTAAGGGGCATCAACATAAACGATGTTTCACTGAAATATTTTTGAGAAGCACAGTTAATGCAAAAAATCATAATGAATCAAATATTGAAATTTTAAATAAAGACAGGATCAGTATCAGTGCCAGGTTGACCTATAGTTGTTTCTGAGGCCAAAAAAATCAGTCAATTGAATCAGATGCTGGTCGTGTCTTCAGTTAGTTTTTGATATTTTGTCCACATGGAATTTTGGTGTTCGTTTGATTTTCAAAAGATCTTACCATAAAGTATTATCATTTGAGGGCTGTTTGGAGCTTCTTGATTTTGTACTGGAAGATGACTGCCTCCTTTGCCTCACCCTGACCTCACTCAGCCCTGAGTGTCTGTCACCTCTCACACCTCCTCTTCTTCCTGTCTCTCCTTGTGCCTCTGCTCCTATGACAATGGGCCTTGTAATCCCTGGAACCTTCTAGAAATCTCCTCCATTAGAAATGTTACACTGGAATCTTCTCTGCCTGAAATGCTTTTACCCAAGAAAAACACAGTTTGGTTCCTCATCTCCCTCAGTTCTTTGCATAAACAGCATACTCTCTGGAAAGTCTATCCTAGCCTTAGTTCCTAAATGAAGAGTCTGTTTTCTCTTTCCTGTGACTTCCAAGTTTCATTTTATGCTCTCACTCTTTTTTATTATAATTTTTTGATGGGTTCACACTGCTTTATTTTTATTTCTTTATTTTTGTTTCTCCTGGGTCTCCATTGCTGCACATGGGCTTTCTCTAGTTGCAGAGAGCAGGGGCTACTTTCTAGCTGTGGTGCACAGGCTTCTCATTGTGGTGGCTTCTCTTGTTGCAGAACACAGGCTCTAATCACAGGAGCATCAGTAGTTGTAGCACAGGGGCTCATTAGTTGTGGCTTGCAGGCACTAGCACTTGTAGGCTTCAGTAGTTGTGGCCGAGGGTAGTTGTGGATAGTTGTGGCACATGGCTCAGTGGCTCTGTGGCATGTGGAATCCTTGCAGACCAGGGATCAAAACCATGTCCCCTGCACTGGAAGGCAGACTCTTATCTACTGAACCATCAAGGAAATCCTGCTCTCTCTCTTTTTAAAAATCTCCATGACTCTTCTGATTTCCTCCACTAGATTGTGATTTTCCTGAACGGAGAAATTTTTGTTGTTGTTGTTACTGGTGCATGGTTGTTGCTCAGCAAATCTTTGTTGAATGAATGGCTTAATCACTCAAAGATCCACTGAAATTGTTGAGAGTGTAAGAGATTCCTTTGATTCAGATACACATAAGGGCTTCCCAGGTTGCCGGGAGCCGGCGTGAGGAATCCCGCCCATGACAAGGTCATGTGGAGGCCTGATGGGCAAGGTGATTCGGGTCTCAGGTTTTCCCCTGGTATTTCCTGAGCATTTTCCCCCAAAATAAGACTCTGCCTGGCTTTTTGTACTGTACTTTTCCACTCTTCTGACACTCTCTGGAAAAAGTTAATTCAGGGCTTTAGTCTTCTGCATTTGAAAGGAGTGTTTCAGCTCAACCCCCTCTGATAACTCTCTAACTTGTCTAACAGGTTCCCCAGGACTTTTTACAGCTTGTGAATTGCTTACAGCCTCCCAACCACTAGAGGCACAAAGCTTAAAGCATCCTAAAGATATAGAGCCTTTTAGAGCTAAAAATCATATTGGTGACAGGATTTCACTGTTGACTCAATGATTGCTGCCAGGTCTCCATATTCTTTATCTTTAGGCACCTGGAAGGATGTTAATCAATGTAATCAGGATGTAGAAAAAGGTATATAGTAGTTTTGATGTTAGCAACACTAGACTTTTGAGTTAATTACTTTTCTCTTTGTTATATATCACTCACTTCCCTTGTGTCCTTGCTATGTAAGAATGTAACTTTATTTAGTGCTTTCTGAGAGTGGCACCAGACTTTGGGAAGAACAACACTTTTAACACAAATAAGTCTTCTGGTTAACAAACCCTTATCAGAAAAGAGCCGTAAAATGTTAATTGGCCTTTTGGCCGGAAGATGATGTAAATCGCCTAAGACTTGTGTATACAACTAGATATGCAGAGAGAAAGCCTGGTTTTGATGAGAGTCTGGGCTGCTAATGCTGCATAACTTTGTGTTACCCATTGATCTCTATGTGCAATCAAAAAGGTATAAAAGGCCTTCTGAACAATAAAGGACGGGCCAGTCGCTGGACTGGTTTCCCCCGAGTCTCCTCTTTACTTTAATTTCTGGCTAAATTCCCAACTGGGGCATGGAGGCTCGCCATGTCTACTTACTTGTTCCAGCTTTTAAGATCCACGTGAGGGGGAGCCCAAGGCGGGGTACCCCCCGATATTCAAGAGGACGCCGGTGGCCTAATGTAGATGGTACAAACTTCTTGTCNCCTAAGACTTGTGTATACAACTAGATATGCAGAGAGAAAAGCCTGGTTTTGATGAGTCTGGGCTGCTAACGCTGTATAAACTTTGTGTTACCCATTGATCTCTATGTATAAAAAGCCTTCTGAACAATAAAGGATGGACCAATTTTCTTGGACTGTTCTCTCGAACTAGTTTCTTGGAAATCTGGCTCCCCTCATGTCTCTTTCTCACTATCCCTCCCTCTTCTTTACTCTATTTTCTGGCTGAATTCCCATCCGGAGCAGGGAGTCTCACCATGTCTACTTATTTGCCCTGGTTTCTAAGATCCACATAAAAGGGAGCCCAGGGAGGGGCACCCTTCGATATTCAAGTGGATGTCAGCGGCCCAACGTAGATAGTGCAAATCTCTTGTCCTGAGATTTTGTTGGTTTTCCCCGTAAACCAAGTTATTCAGCCTCTNGTCTACTTATTTGCCCTGGTTTCTAAGATCCACATAAAAGGGAGCCCAGGGAGGGGCACCCTTCGATATTCAAGTGGATGTCAGCGGCCCAACGTAGATAGTGCAAATCTCTTGTCCTGAGATTTTGTTGGTTTTCCCCGTAAACCAAGTTATTCAGCCTCTTTTCTCCACTTAGATTTTCCCTATTGTACTATTTCTTCCTAATTTCTTTTATATTTTTAAATAAGTAAAATTTTCCTCGCCTATCCGTATCCCCTTCGAATCACCCTGGATCCACTGGGGCTGGACCCTGGCATTTAATAACTTTTGCATATACAAAATTTTAAAAGAAAGTTTTTCTATTAACAATTTTAGATTGTATTAAAGTTTACTGTTTAAATGTATTTTTGAACAGGTGTTATTTTTACATTGTTCAAAGATAAGAAAATATGAAAAAGTGTTCCAGAAGAGTCTTGCCCCCATTTCTGTCCACTGAATATTCCATTCTCCCTCCTCTTTATCCCATAGATATTTTCAGGGTTTCTTACTGCAAATGCAAATACAACAAATAGGTGCATTTTACAATAGGCATTTCTTAAAATAAAGTATACACTCAACACTGTGAAACTCACATCTCTCATTTGGTCTTATTTAAAATGTTTGTTTAAGACGCCTGGAAATATTGGTACAATTCTTGACTGGGAATAACTCTATGAACTTTGTGAACCAACTACTTGTAAATAGTAGTAATTGCCTTACCAATAAATAAAGAAAAAATCTCCCTGTTTACTTCCAAGTAATATCTTTGATTTTACTTAATAAGTTTTTTTCCACTTGTATAGTGATATATGTTCATATTGGAATATTTGGGAAATACAAGAATACACAAAAAGGGAGAGTTCATTCACTTATAATTTCATTTTGGCATACACTTTCCCTTTATTTCACACTGCATTTGTCTTTGATTTTCCCTATCTCCTTTAAGTGAGCCTCACCTCCATGCCCTCTCAATCACAAATCCACAACACTTTGTCATTACCAATATCTGTACTTCCACCCAAGTCTCAATTTCAAGTGTGCCCCTCTCTGACAGTCGCCTCTTCCCGTTCAGTCGTTCGGTCTCACTTCCTCTGGGGCCCTCCCTCTAGCTGTCTTTAGTACTACCAGGGCCTCCAGTCAGTCCACTGGCCCTGTCTGCCATCTTTCCAGTGTCAACAATGCCCCTCACTTCCTCTCTCCCTCTTTTTCTGTGTGTCATCATCTTGCACCAACCCTCAACACCCTTGCCTTTAGAATCTAAACTCTAGAATCCAAACTCTGGTTGATCTCATAAGTCCATTCACTCCATGTTTGTCCTAAAATTCTTGTCTATGGCTGGTGTAAAAAGACAACATTGCAGACCTGGTCTCATTTAAAGCCAATGACTACAAACCTCAGATAGATGTTCAGTGTCTCCTGGAAATCCTCTGACACTTCCCTAGTTCTGACAGGATTTTGCTTTCTCAGATTATTTTACACCTTTGGTCTGCTCAGACCTCTGTCATCCTCACGTCCCTCATGTTCACATGACAGTCTCATTAATTTAAGGAAAGTGATCAAAAGAGACTTCTACCTTCTACCATCAAGTCTCCCTGCCCACCTGCACATTAAGCCTCCTTTGCTGATTTCTCTCCAGTCAACAACGGGTGAGCTGCCCTTGTTACTCCCAAGAGTTAATGACTTGCATAGGGATTGTGCCTTCCTGCTTACTCAAAGCTGTCACCTCCACAACCTTCCCTCCTATCTCCATTACCCCCAGTCCTTCCCAGATCATTCCCCTCAAGATACAAAACATGCTGTAATTTCTCCTTCCTTCAAAACAAAAACAAAACTGACCACCCCCGGCAATGCCCCCACCACCACTAAAGCCTATCTTCTGTAGGAGGCTCAGAAGTAAAGTCTGAGAGGAAGATTCTTGTGTCAGAGGTTTGCTCAGGAAGTGCTCTCTGACACACCATATGTTTCCTCAGGAAGTGCTCCCTGAGACACCAGAGGTTTCCTCAGGGAGTGCTCCCTGAGACACCAGAGGTTTCCTCAGGAAGTGCTCCCTGAGACACCAGAGGTTTCCTCAGGAAGTGCTCCCTGAGACACCAGAGGTTTCCTCAGGAAGTGCTCTCTGACACACCAGAGGTTTGCTCAGGAAGTGCTCTCTGACACACCAGAGGTTTGCTCAAGAAGTGCTCTCTGACACACCAGAGATTTCCTCAGGAAGTGCTCTCTGACGCACCAGAGGTTTGCTCAAGAAGTACTCTCTGAGACACCATCAGGAAGAGGGGAACAGGATAGGGAAGAGGAGGCGGCAGGTAAAACTGAGGACATGCCTCTGTTACCTCAGCCTGGTCTGGCTGGAGAATTCTCGACTGGAAATCATCCATGGAGTCCCACTCTACCAGGGGCCAGGGAGCCAGGCTTTCATCTTCTCTCAGACCCCTCATCCTTGGCTAAGAGCTGCTCCAGGTGGGGGAACTTAAAACTTCCAAGTAGAGGGCAGTCCCTAACATAGCCCCTCACCCAAAGGTGTGAACCTTTAGAACATCCCCTCTCAGCTGGCAAGCTCACGGGGGTAGGGGAAGGTAAGGGGCAAGGTAGGGCGCCCAGGGGGTTAAGGAGGGTGAGAGGAGACCTGTGAGGAGCACTGCCAGCACCCCCTGCATCCCTCTTGAGCCCACATCCTCAGGTCTGCCAATGTTTGCATTGGGCCACAGTAAAATCTGGGGCCCGTAAATCATATGTATGAAGATAAATACTCAATAAACTATTCTCTTCTCCTGCTGCTTCTTTGGAATGACCTGAAAGGCCAGGTTAGGATTTATTATTTTTGCGGTTTGCAGCGTGTCTGCCCCTGTGGTCCCCAGCCCGCTGCTTTTCTGCCTACCCTTAGCTCCTTCCAGATAACCCACAGACCTAATATATGCAAAGGAACATAAAAAATGTCACAGAGTTAGCTCAGTGTTCCCTTAAGCCCAGAATTTTGTGGAAAAATAATTTTCTATGCTCTCAAACTGAAAGGTCAGAGCTATTTCTTTAGAAAGCCTTACCTTTTCTTTACTAACTGACTCTAGATCTATCATTTGTGAATTTATCTAAGCAGAAACACTCTCTTCTCCAGACTATTTTAAACACATCAAAACAATGCTGAAAAACTAAAGAATAAACCACAAACTGGGACATGATATCTGCCGTATATCTATCTACCTACATAGATAGATAAATCTGAAAAGGGATACAGAAATACATGGAACCAGTACATGCTACTGGAGAAGGCAATGGCACCCCACTCCAGTACTCTTGCCTGGAAAATCCCATGGATGGAGGAGCCTGGTGGGCTGCAGTCCATGGGGTTGCAAAGAGTCGGACACAACTGAGCAACTTTCCTTTCACTTTTCACTTTCATGAATTGGAGAAGGAAATGGCAACCCACTCCAGTGTTCTTGCCTTGAGAATCCCAGGGACAGGGGAGCCTGGTGGGCTGTTGTCTATGGGGTCACACAGAGTCGGACACGACTGAAGTGACTTAGCAATAGCAGTACCTGCTATAGTTTCGGTGGTAGTTGCTTCTGGGGTGGTGATATAATTAACATTGCCAAGGCAGACATAATTTTGTTGGCTGACATTTTATAGTCCTGAGCCATCCTGCAGCAAAGTAATCACTCTGATAAATAGCTTGGAACAGGATGTCTGCAGACAGGAAACTCCCTTGGGATGCCTCTGAGTATCCCAAGCCTGTTCTGATATATTGGCATAATCACTGCAGATGGTGACTGCAGTCATGAGATTAAAAGACGCTTACTCCTTGGAAGAAAAGTTATAACCAACCTAGATAGCATATTGAAAAGCAGAGACATTACTTTACCAACAAAGGTCTGTCCAGTCAAAGCTGTGGTTTTTCCAGTGGTCATGTTTGGATGTGGGAGTTGGACTGTGAAGAAAGCTGAGCACCAAAGAATTGATGCTTTTGAACTGTGGTGTTGGACAAGACTCTTGAGAGTCCTTTGGACTGCAAGGAGATCCAACCAGTCCATTCTGAAGGAGATCGGTCCTGGGATTTCTTTGGAAGGAATGATGCTAAAGCCGAAACCCCAGTACTTTGGCCACCTCATGAGAAGAGTTGACTCATTGGAAAAGACTCTGATGCTTGGAGGGATTGAGGGCAGGAGGAAAAGGGGACGACAGAGGAGAGATGGCTGGATGGCATCACCTACTTGATGGAAATGAGTTTGAGTGAACTCCAGGAGTTGGTGATAGACAGGGAGGCTGAGTAACTGAACTAACTAAACTGAAGAGGTTCAAATGCAGACCAAATTTTATACGTCCATGAGCCCCATTCCCACCCATGGCTGCTGATGTTTTTCCAGCCTCCAAATGCACAATTAGAACCTTAGTACTATATCTAATCACTCTGCATTGGTACTTATTTCACAGTTTGAAAGAATCCTCACCATTCCCCACCTCATTGTCACTCATGCCTTCCTCAGTTCAGTTCAGTTCAGTCGCTCAGTTGTGCCCGACTCTTTGCCACCCCATGAATTGCAGCACACCAGGCCTCCCTGTCCATCATCAATTCCCAGAGTTCACTCAGACTCATGCCCATCGAGTCAGTGATGCCATCCAGCCATCTCATCCTCAGTCGTCCCCTTCTCTTCCTGCCCCCAATCCCTCC
>SJYA01011595.1:0-12511 GCA_006410615.1 Neotragus moschatus
AAAAAAAAAAAAAAAAGCAGAGACACCACTTTGCCAACAAAGGTCCATATAGTCAAAGCTACGGTCTTTCCAGTAGTAATGTGAGTGTACAGATGTGAGAGCTAGACAGATAAAGAAGTACTTCAGAAGTACTGAAGTACCATAAAGAAGGCTGAGTGCCTAAGAATTGATATCTTTGAATTGTGGTGCTGGAGAAGCCACTTGAGAGTCCTATGGACTGAATGGAGAACAAATTTGTCAATCCTAAAGGAAATCGACACTGCTTATATATAGGAAGGACTGGTGCTGAAGCTGAAGCTCCAATACTTTGGCCACTTGATGTTTCAGGTCAGTTCAGCAATCATGTCTGACTCTTTGCAACCCCATGGACTGCACTATGCCAGGCTTCCCTGTCCATCATCAAATCCTGGAGCTTGCTCAAATTCATTTCCATCAAGTCACTGATGCCATCCAACTATTTCACTCTCTGTCGTCCCCTTCTCCTCCTGCCTTCAATCGTTTCCACCATGGGGTCTTTTCTAGTGAGTTGGTTCTTTGCATCAGGTGGCCAAAGTATTGGAGCTTCAGCTTCAGCATCAGTCCTTCCAATGAGTATTCAGGACTGATCTTTAGGATTGACTGGTTGGATCTCCTTGCAGTCCAAGGGACTCTCAAAAGTCTTTTCTAACACCACAGTTCAAAATAATCAATTCTTTGGTGCTCAGCTTTCTTTATGGTCCAACTCTAACATCTGTACATAACTAATGCAAAAACCTAGCTTTGACTAGAAGAATCTTTGTTGGCAATGTCATGTCTTCACTTTTTAATGCTTGATGCTTATAGCCAACTTATTGGAAAAGATACTGGTGCTGGCAAAGATTGAAGGCAAAAGAAGAAGAGGGCAGCAGAAGATGAGAAGGTTAGATGGTATCGCCAACTCATTTGACATGAATCTGAGCAAACTCTAGGAGATAGTGAAGGACAAGGAAGCCTGGTGTGCTGCACTGCATGGATTTGCAGAGTTGGGCAGGACTTAGTGACTGAACAATTAACAACAATCCTTTTCATGAGGGTTTCACTTTCATGATCTAATCATCTTCATAGAAGCCATAATTTAACATATAAATTTGGAGGTGGGGTACAGAAATCCAGTCCACAGCAGATTTCTTCTGTAAAACTCAAAAGCTGAAGTGGATGATTTCTAAAGTTTCTTCCAACATTCCTGTATATGTACAGATGCTTTTTCTTCCTTTTTCCATAGAAAGGTATCAAATAAAGTGTTAAAGGAACAGTCTTAAGATTATATATAAATGAGTCAGAACAGAAGAAGCACTGAATTGTTTCACTGAAATATAAGTAACTTTTATTTACATATAAAAAATAAATAAGCTATTGGAATAAAAATCAATGGTGGTTTTTGTTTGTAACTGATCAGAAATTGAAATCTGTCTAGCTCAGTAAATATGAAATATATTCCTATCATAATATGGAAAGTCATGGATGACAGTAGCAATGGCAATAAGCTCTTATTCACTGTTAGGATCTGTTCTATTGTTGCTCCCCTCTACCTGTTGATATCTTCACTGGAGACATGGCCAGAGACAACTATACTAACATCTTGAGAACTGCCTTATCAGAAAAGAAAGGGACATTTATTACCAACTCTGGTATGAAAAAAAAAGTTGTGAGTGAGACTCCAGTATTCCATCAGGGGTCTTTTTTATCAGAGAAAGGGAAGTAATGGCAGTAATGACCACTTAGGCAGTTATTGAGCAAGCTCTCCTGTTAGATATTTATGGGGGTTGAATAAAATATTATTAGGAATAAGGAAAGTCAGTGAGTAGAATGTGTATATACATTATTACTTAAATTATGCCACTGCTGAGAATGAAAATGTTAGTATTTGAGAAAGAAATGTTGTGACAAGTGTGAAATAGGACCATAGTAGGCCAGTGGGGAAATATAATTTCCTTTTGTTTGACTGAAAGAGACTGACAATTATGGTGGAAAACCAGAAAAAAAAAAAAATTTCTATCCAAAGGGGTATATTGGTATAAAGCAGCAATATAGGGTCTTGTGGTTAGATCTGATTTATTTTAAAAAGCTGGAAATGCATATTTCTGTGTGAATTTAAGACTTTTCTTTTATAGCTGATTTCATTTTTTTTTTTGTCAATACTGCTGTGTTGATGAATCTTCATTCAGTCTGTGAGCAAGCAGTTTGCTGCTGCTAGCCTAATTAATCAGACAAAATTATTTTAAATATTTTTCTGCCTTACTCATAAAAATATATTTTTTTTCTGAAGTACTCCTGTCTCTGTCATACATACATTTTGACTTAAATCATAATTTATGCACAACCTTAATTCACAAGAGATTTATTTTGTACTGTATTTATTCTGTACTGTAAGAGATTTATTTTGTACTAGTGTATGGTCTAAGACGTAGGATGTTGATGTGTCTGTCATGAAGCAATTTGTTTCCTCAGGCAAGTGAAGCTAGATACATATACTCAAATATATGTGTGGAACTGAGGTTCATGGAATTAAGTATCTGTGTGTGTGGTGCAGGAAAAGGGGTTGGTAGGGTCTAAAGAGAAACGAGCTGGCCCTTGATTACAAAAAGGTGAGCCCAGGTTTCCTGATCTTGTGTTCTGTTTTCATCCAGCTCTGCTGATATCATAATTGGAAATGTGTGGGTGAAGTCTTTGATAAAACAGAAGGGAATCTCAAAGTATCCATGGCCTTCTATTTTGATTTTGGAACCTTCAAAATAGCGAAGACTTGGGGCAAAGCTCTTTTCGTTCCATCCATGATATGGCTCCCAGATTTTTCACACTACAGTTAACTCTCATAATTCATCATTCCAAAGTACTATCTGTGACTGACATACTGTAAAACATGTTTGAAAAGGAAAGATAAATGTCTATGGATGGTTGATGGAGGGAATTGGAAGCCAGGTAAATCACCTATATAGTTCATTTCGTAAGTAGTTTCTGCCAAGGCTCTGAGGACAAGACCCCAAGATGGAAGAATGAGAATAGGGGTGAGATGTAAAGACTGAAAAAGTGACTGTGGAATGACAAATTTGTTCAGCATACAGGGTGTGTAATATCACCCATATATTACCTTTTGAATTATGTCCTTCCTATATGCTTTGATGTTCTCCATATATTTTTCAAATAAATAATTGTTGCCAATTACAAAGATTATTAGTAGTCATTTATGTTTATTCATAGCTCATCTGTTGGAGGCCTAACCCCAAACTAAGTATAATAAGAAAATGTTAAAACTAGTACAGCTTCTATTCTCATACATGTAATAGATTGTTATAAGTAATTGTATATTTTATCTTCATGACTTAGTATTTAAAGATTATTTTTTATTGGTGTATAGTTTTAGTGACAAATAATTATATGTAATTTGTTGTATTTTATGTTTGTGCTTTTAGTTTTGTGGCTATGTTTATGTTAAATATAAATATTTTAAATTGTTTCCTTTCATTTTTTTTACACAGACATATGCTATTTCTATAAGTTTTTTTATCCTAATACTTGAATATACAATTTTACTTTCATTACAAACAGTAGTATTCAATTATGCGTGATGGTGATTTAGTCGCTAAGTTGTATCTGACTCTTGCGACCCCACGGACTGTAGCCTGCCAGGCTCCTCTGTCCATGGGAATTTCCAGGCAAAAATACTGGAGTGGGTTGCCATTTCCTTCTCCATCAATTCTGCATAGAGTTTTATAAATTGTGTCAAGCTTATGGAAGAATTTAGATAAAATTAAGTTGTATATACAGTTGGGGCTTTGCATCACACAGTTTTACCCTAATAATAAGTAGGTAAAGGAAAATGATGACTGATGTGCTCAGAGATGCCCGATATCTAGCCCCTGAATTCTTGGCCTCAGCAAAGATCTCTGTGCCCAACCTGGATGCAGAAATGACCAGACACCTGGTCCTCAAAGGATGATGAAAAAAAAACTCAGCTGACGGTTATTTCATAGGCAGTATGTAATAAAGAAATGAACTGACACTAGATGGACAACTCTGACTTTTGTTGAGATGCAAACTCTAAGGACTTTATCACAGTTGTGGCCATAATTGGTTAAAGAATCCCAATAGACAGAAATGGAATGGAGTCTTATGGTGAATTAGTTTGCTTAAAGGATATAAAGTTTTGTGACATTTTGCCCTTAGATGCTTATGGCATAAGCAAAATGTTTATTATAATTTCATATACAGATTTTCCTTTTGGACTGTTAATAATTTCTGATACAATCTCTTTAATAGATACAGGCTTATTCAGATGTCTGTTTCTTCTTATGTGAGTTTTGTCAGATTGTGTCTTTCAAAGAATTGGGCCATTTCCTTGTTTCTATTATGTGGCCATTATCATTTTAATGTGCTCTCTTTCCTTTCATTTCTGATATAAGTAATTGGTATTCTCTCTATTTAAACATCTTAGAAGCATGTTGATTTTATTGATGTTATCAAAGAATCAGCTTTTGGTTTTATTTATTTTTTCTACTGGTTTCCTATTTTCAATGTCATTTATTCCTACTCTCTTATTATTTCTTTACTTCTGCTTACTTTAGATTTAATTTGCTCCTCTTTGTCTAGTTTCCTAAGGTGAAATCTTAGATTATTATTTTAGACATTTTTCTTCTTTTCTAATATATGCCTTGTAATTAAATGCCATATTTTTCTCTAAGCACTGATTTCTCTGCATCCTGTTTTTTAAGTCAAAAATTTTCATTTTCATCTAGTTCAAAATTTTTTTCTTGAGTTTTTATTGAAAATTTGTTCTTTAATCTCTACATATTTGAGGATTTTCCAGTTATCATTTCTTTTTGATTACTAGTTTAATTTGGTTATGGTAGGTAACTATAACCTACCTGCATGGTTTCTATTCTTTTAAATCTATTGCATGGTTTCTATTCTTTTAAATCTATTAAGGTATGTTTAGTGGCCAAGATGTTTCATGTTAGTTTGAGAAAATGATATTATGCTGTTGAAATAGCTTATAAATGTCAATTATATCCAGTTAATTCATGGTGGTATTGAGTTTAACTTATGTCCATACTGATTTTCTGCCTGCAAGATCTGTACATTTCTGAGTGAGTAGTGTTGAAATCTCCAACTATGATAGTGAATTTATCTGTTTCTCTCGGCTATTCTCCTGACCTTGAACAGTGGAAACAGTGTCAGACTTTATTTTTTTGGGCTCCAAAATCACTGTAGATGGTGACTAAAACCATGAAATTAAAAGATGCTTACTCCTTGGAAGGAAAGTTATGACCAACCTAGATAGCAGAGAAGGCAGTGGCACCCCACTCCAGTACTCTTGCCTGGAAACTCCCATGGATGGAGGAGCCTGATGGGCGGCAGTCGATGGGGTCTCTAAGGGTCGGGCACGACTGAGTGACTTTCACTTTCACTTTTCACTCTCATGCATTGGAGAAGGAAATGGCAACCCACTCCAGTGTTCTTGCCTGGAGAATCCCAGGGATAGAGGAGCTTGATAGGCTGCCGTCTATGGGGTCGCACAGAGTCGGATCCGACTGAAGTGACTTAGCAACAGTAGCAGCAGATACCATATTGAAAAGCAGAGACATTACTTTGCCGACAAAGGTCCATTTAGTCAAGGCTATGGTTTTTCCAGTGATCATGTATGGATGTGAGAGTTGGAGTGTGAAGAAAACTAAGCACCGAAGAATTGATGCTTTTGAACTGTGGTGTTGGAGAAGACTCTTTGAGAGTCCCTTGGACTGCAAGGAAATCCAACCAGTCTATCCTAAAGGAAATCATTCCTGAATATTCATTGGAAGGACTGATGCTGAAACTGAAACTCCAATACTTTGGCCACCTCATGTGAAGATTTGACTCATTGGAAAATACTCTGATGTTGGGAGGGATTGGGGGCAGGAGGAGAAGGGGATGACAGAGGATGAGATAGCTGGATGGCATCTCCAACTCGATGGACATGAGTTTGGGTAAACTTAGGGGGTTGGTGATGGACAGGGAGGCCTGGTGTGCTGTGATTCATGGGGTCGCAAAGAGTCGGACACGACTGAGCAACTGAACTGAACTGACCTTCAAGTTCACTAGTTTTATCTAACATGAGGTTAACCTAATAGATTAAATTTCTAACTCAATATATTATTTTTAATTCTTTATTTTATATTGGAAACATATCAGTTCTAACTTGTATCTGTTTTTGAATTTTCCTGCTTTTTCAATTTTATGTATTATAGTTATTCTTTTCTTATCACTAGTTCTTTGTATATTTGATTATTTAAACAGATGAATTTTGTTTTCTATAAAAATGTCATATTTGTTTAAAATTCTTGTGATTTTAAATTTATTTATTTTCTCATGATTCTAATGGTGAACTGTTATTCATAAGATTTTTAGTAAGATGCTGTGAATTCATCACAGTCATCTGTGAGAATTCTGTTCAGTTTTGCATGAGTTCCACTCCCCCCAACCTATGGGAGTGTCATTTGGCAGATAACCTAGTTTATCACAGTCTGTGATCACTTATGCATGTCTGTAAACTTCTGAGTTTGGAAACCACATGCAAAATGTAGATTCCAACCTTGGGCCATGTAGAGAAATGCTTTTCCCTCTCACAGCTCAGGAACATGTAGCAAAGCACTGCAGTCTTCTTTTCCATGCCAGAGGATCTACGTTTCTAGAACTTTGTTGCTATAGCTCTTTAAAGTCACTTCTTTTATGTGGGAACTCTCCATTTCAGTAGTCACTCTGAATGGAACAAAGAATATTTCTCCTATGCCTGAATAGCCATGAAATAAAGCTCTTGGTCTACTAAGCAGGGCATTTTGCATTAACACACTCATGTGTACCAACATACACAAGCACATATACACATGCACACATAAACACACTCACACATAAACACACTCTAGGGCAGTTAGAGTTTCACTTTCCATTTGGGTTTACAATTCTGTTTCTAGAATCTATATGTATAACTTTATATCCTGTGACTGTGTTTGATATGTTTTATCCAGTATCATTAGAGTTTCAACAGATGGTTTTCCAGGTGATTAGGCCACCTAATTTCTTTACATTTAAAAAGTAAATCTAAAGCAATGCAAACTTTAATAATTGCTATATCACTCATCAGCAATTTATGGTTAGTGTTATGAATGTTGAATGTGAAAAAGTATCATTTTATGTATAATGATTCGTTCAGATTTTTCTGATTCTTGCTAAAGTTCTCTTCAACTTTTGGCCTTAAATGGTGGAGACTCTTACTTTCATTTGGGCATTTGATTTTATTTTCCTCTTAAGAAGAGAGAAATTTAGCTGTCATTTGATGTTATTGTGGATTGATGCTTCTCCAGAGCCGCTATAGTGAAGTTTATGTTTTGAACTAGTGAAGTATTTGTTATTCCAAATTATGAAATGATACATTTTCATTTGTTTCATCTGATGATTTTGGACTTAACAGTAAATTAGAGAGCACAATAAAATTGTACTTGACCAACTGGGATGACTGTGGGCAATCTGATGCTTCTTATAGAGTTATTTGAGATGTTGATGTCATATTTCTTTCAATTTCTTTCTTTTACAAACCCAATCTGAACTTTTTCTTCCTTTGGTCAAAAATTACAAGTAAGATTCCAAATGTTTCACTTAAGTTTAATAGTCTTGCTTCATATTTAATGATTTATATGTTGTGTATATGCCCTTTGGTTGATGTTCTGAACTCCCTCTCTATGCTTTTCATAAATATTCCTCCTCCTAGTTGAGAATTTCTAGAAATAAAACAAATGCTCTCTTGTAGCATATCTCTTTTATTCATATAGAGATTATTATGATGTATTGATTTTATGGAATAGTTCTTCATGTGATTATACTGCAATATTAAATTTTCAAAATACCCTTAGGCATCATGGTGCAACAAAGCAGATTAGTGACATCTGAGATTGATTGATGAGACTAATAGAAAATTAAACAGTCAGTAGGCTTTGTTTGCTGTTATTTCAATGAGGAAACAGAGAGATCAATAGCAGAGGTGGAATTTTTATTTCTAACAGATGTATTCATCTACATTATGTTTGTTAACTTTTATTTAGAATAATGTGATATATAAACACACACGCACACATATAGACATTATACATGTATACATATGTGTTTACAGACACATTTTTATACTACTTATTGTTTCTATAGCATAGTTCATAATTACCAAACACTGGTGAAGTTTTTTTATTAGTATTGATATTTTTCTAGAGAAGGAAGAAAAGGAAAAAGTATTCCAGATATTATATTTGTTTCTTTTCAAAAGAATTTTATCTGTATGGACATTTCCTTTGCTAGTTTGCATGTCTTATCACTATTAAAGATCTAGTGCACACACTAGTATCTTAACATGTAGTACTCTTTTTCATATATAGCTTTTAGAAAAAATTATAAACAAGTCAGTCTTCCAAGAAGCACTATTTGAAAGAATATTTTTTATTTAATAATTCTGATATTTTTCTTCAATTGGTCTTAATACCAACCAGCATTCCAAGTTCATACATATTCACATTATTACCAAAGTTAGGTTTGGCTGTGTGCTGCTCAGAAAGCAATACTTGAGAGGAAAGTGTTGATAGAAAGGAAATTTTCTCTAATCAGAAAAAATTAGTCTGGGGAGAAAATGAATTCACAACCTAAAACCAACACTGAAGATTCTGATGGACCCTGAAAAATTTTCAAGGGAAACGGAAAATAACCTCAGTTAATCATTGAAATATGGGGTTGGAATTGTAGCTATCATGTTCATACAGTTTGCTTGCAAATTGCTGAAGAATAGGGAAGAGATCTTGTCATCTCTTAATTACTTGTTCATTTTTATTTCTTTAATCTATATAAAGAATCACCAGGTTAGGCAAGGTATTATGAGACAAAAACATTTGAGAGGTGTGCATAGGCCAAAGATGAGTAGCATGGGGTTGCCTGGTTTAGGATAGTTGCAATATAGTTTTAATAAGGTGATAAGGCAAAAAGGGGCCTTCTGCGGAGAGCTCTTTCCTGCAAAGTTTCTTTCCTGTGAAAAGCTGCTTATATCCCCACTTCTTACAATATCATCACATTTCTATGGGACTACAAAGAATTATAAAACAAGATCTTAATGATCCAGATAACCATGATGGAGTGATCACTCACCTAGATCCAGATATCCTGGAGTCCAGTCAACTGGGCCTTCGGAAGCATCATTGCAAACAAAGCTAGTGGAGGTGATAGAATTCCATTTGAGCTATTTCAAATTCTGAAAGATGATGCTGTTAAAGTGCTGCACTCAATATGCCAGCAAATTTGGAAAACTCAGCAGTGGTCAAAGGACTAGAAAAGATCTGATTACATTCCAATGCCAAAGAAAGGCAATGCCAAAGAATGTTCAAACTACTGCACAATTGCACTTATTTCACACACTAGCAAAATAATGCTCAAAATTTTCCAAGACAGGCTTCAACAGTACATGAACCATGAATTTCCCGATGTTTAGGCTAAATTTAGAAAAGACAGAGGAACCAGAGATCAAATTGCTGACATCCATTGGATCATCAAAAAAGCAAGAGAGTTCCATAAAAACATCTACTTCTGCTTTGTTGACTATGCCAAAGCCTTTGATTGTGTGGATCACAACAAACTGGAAAATTCTGAAAAAGATAGGAATACAACACCACCCGACCTGCCTCCTGAGAATTCTGTATGCAGGTCAAAAAGCAACAGTTAGAACTGAACATGGACTATTCGACTGGTTCCAAATTGGTAAAGGAATCTGTCAAGGCTGTATCTTGTTACTCTGTTTATTTAATTTATATGCAGAGTACATCATGTGAAATCCCAAGCTGGATGAAGCACAAGCTGGAATCAAGATTACTGGAAGAAATGTCAATAACCTCAGATATGCAGATGCCACCACCCTTATGACAGAAAGTGAAGAGACTTAAAAGTCTCTTGATGAAAGTTGAAGAGGAGAGTGAAGAAGCTGGTTTAAAACTCAACATTAAAAAAAACTAAGATCATGTCATCCGGTCCCATCACATCATGGCAAATAGATGGGGAAACAATGAAAACAGTAAGAGACTTTATTTTGGGGGGCTCCAAAAACACTGTAGATGGTTACTGCAGCCATGAAATTAAAAGACACTTACTTCTTGGAAGAAAATCTATGACCAACCTAGACAGCATATTAAAAAGCAGAGACATTACTTTGACAACAAAGGTCCATCTAGTCAAAGCTATAGTTTTTCCAGTAGTCATCTATGGATGTGAGAGTTGGGCCATANTACTGCAGCCATGAAATTAAAAGACACTTACTTCTTGGAAGAAAATCTATGACCAACCTAGACAGCATATTAAAAAGCAGAGACATTACTTTGACAACAAAGGTCCATCTAGTCAAAGCTATAGTTTTTCCAGTAGTCATCTATGGATGTGAGAGTTGGGCCATAAACAAAGCTGACCACCAAAGAATTGACACTTTTGAACGGTGGTGTTGGAGAAGACTCTTGAGAGTCCCTTGGACTGCATAGAGATCCAACCAGTCAATCCTAAAGGAAATCAAACCTGAATATTCATTAGAAGGACTGATGCCAAAGCTGAAACTCCAGCACTTTGGTCACCTGATGTGAAGAACCAAGTCATTGGAAAAGATTATTGTGTTGGGAAAGACTGAAGGCAGGAGGAGAAGGGGACAGCAGAGGATAAGATGGTTGGATGGCCTCACAGACTCAATGGACATGAGTTTGACCAGGCTGTGTGACTTGGTGATAGACAAGGAGGCCTGGCATGTAGGAGTCCATGGGGTCAAAGAGAGTAGGACTTAACAGAATGACTGAACTGAACTGAACAAAGGTTCATCTTTTATACCTTCTTCATGCTAACATAGAGTGCCATATCCTTAGCATGGCAAATGAGAACATGGGTTTATAGCATCTCTTTGGGTACAGTTTTAGTTGCCAATTTGTGAATATGGTTAGAACAAATTACAATTTGTGTGTGTGCATATGTGCATGCACAAACGAGATGG
Organism: Neotragus moschatus; assembly: GCA_006410615.1. NCBI lineage: Eukaryota > Metazoa > Chordata > Mammalia > Artiodactyla > Bovidae > Neotragus > Neotragus moschatus. Next base: position 11,039 of record SJYA01011595.1, read on the forward strand.
ATAACATGGTTGGATAGTATCACTGACTCAATAGACATGAACTTGGGCAAACTCCAGGAGACTGAGGGACAGGAAGGCCTTATGTGCTATAGTCCATGGGGTCTCAAAGAGTTAGACACGAATATTGACTAAACAACAGTAACATATAGATTATTATAAGCAGTAGTGTTAATACTATTCTCTTAAGGCCAGTTCTTGGAATTGTGCTAGCCATAAATTCATTACTACTCAAGATGGATAAGTTTATGTCACGACTGTCCTCTGGTCATCATGCAGTTAGCTTCCCCCCTCTGGTGGCAGTTATAGTATCTGTAAAACATCTCAAGAATATCCATCAGAAACTTCGTCAGTGATTCTATATCCTAATCACTAACTGCTTGAGTTTGCTTTTTTGTGACTCAGGGAGGCCTAGGAAGAGACTTCAGCTTTTATATGAACAAGACACAGGGGACATAGAGGGACCTTTGTACTTGGAGGGTCCAACAAATTTCTGCTTGGTTCATAATTCTTTCTTTGTTGATCTATTTATGTTCAACTGATTAGTGTATCAGGTTCTAACCCTAGTTACAGTAAGCACCAGGGGTCCTTTAGCTGTGTTTTGTAACCTTTGATAAGTTGTTCAAAAATTTGCCTCAATATTTTCATTTGTAACATGGTAGAAGAATCTACTTCAAAGGATTGTGTTGAGGACAGTTTTATACGTATAGACAGTTATAACAGTTCATGGTACAGAGTGGTCATTTAGTAACTGCTAATTATTGAAAAGCAGAGACATTACTTTGCCAACAAAGGTCCATCTAGTCAAGGCTATGGTTTTTCCATTGGTCATGTATGGATGTGAGAGTTGGACTGTGAAGAAAGCTGAGCACCGAAGAATTGATGCTTTTGAACTGTGATGTTGGAGAAGACTCTTGAGAGTCCCTTGAATTGCAAGGAGATACAACCAGTCCATTCTAAAGGAGATCAGCCCTGGATGTTCTTTGGAAGGAATGATGCTAAAGCTGAAATTCCAGTGCTTTGGCCACCTCATGCGAAAGTTGACTCATTGAAAAAGACTCTGATGCTGGGAGGGATGGGGGCAGGAGGAGAAGGGGACAACAGAGGGTGAGATGGTTGGATGGCATCACTGACTCAATGGGCATGAGTCTGAGTGAACTCCGGGAGTTGGTGATTGCGGGGGTCCAGCCTCCGTGGGGGTCCAGNGCTTTGGCCACCTCATGCGAAAGTTGACTCATTGAAAAAGACTCTGATGCTGGGAGGGATGGGGGCAGGAGGAGAAGGGGACAACAGAGGGTGAGATGGTTGGATGGCATCACTGACTCAATGGGCATGAGTCTGAGTGAACTCCGGGAGTTGGTGATTGCGGGGGTCCAGCCTCCGTGGGGGTCCAGGGATCTGGCGGGATGAACGACATTGGCGGAGAATGGAGACTGGCCTCAAGGACACAGCCAATTAAGCACAATTAATCACAAT
>SJYA01011596.1:0-11943 GCA_006410615.1 Neotragus moschatus
AGCTTCAGGGGCTTCGTCAGTATCTTGCCAGGGTGCAACACGAATAGTCCTGCAAGATTCAAGACAACCCCAATCACCACGCTTTCAGAAAATGGATGAAAAACCGATCAAACAGACGTTTGATGCCAGGATGAAGGGAGCCGGGGCCTGCACGATCGAGTTGCAGGCAAAGTGTGGGCTGGAGTTCTTGACAGTTGGAGGAGGAGCCTTCCGTCGTCCATCAAGCCTGAACGTGAAAGTGAAAGTGAAAGCCTTCGTTGCTCAGTTGTGTCTGACTCTTTCTGGCCCCATGGACTGTAGCCTGCCAGGCTCTTCTGCCCATAGAGTTCCCTAGGCAAGAATACTGGAACAGGTACCCATTCCTTTCTCCAGGGGATCTTCCCAACCCAAGGATCGAACCTAGGTCTCCTGCATTGCAGGTGGATTTTGTTTTACCACTGTCTGAGCCACCAGGGAAGCCCATCAAGCCTGAAAAGAAAAGTGGGAAAAAATAGGCTGTCTCCTGCAGCCTGCCCGCTGAGGTGTCCATGTGGGCTGGTGGAGTGCTAGGGTGAGGGTAGACCAGGGCCAGGGCGAGAGGCTGGGGCTCCGCCTGCAGGTAAAGCGCAGTCCAGTTGGGTCTGGTTCTGAATCATGATCAGAGTCATCCCCCTTTCTCCATGCCTGGGAGACAGCTGAGCTCCCAGAGCCGGCCTCCAGGACCCCCTGTTGCTGTGTTGTGCTGTGCTGAGTCGATTCAGTCGTGTCCAGCTCTTTGCAACTCTATGGACCATAGCCCACCAGGCTCCTCTGTCCATAGGATTCTCCAGGCAAGAATAATGGATTGGTTGGCATGCCCTCCTCCAGGGGATCTTCCAGACCCAGGGATCGAACCTGAGTCCCTTATGTCTCCTGCATTGGCAGGAGGGTTCTTTACCACTAGCGCCACCTGGGAAGCTGGGGCCCCCTGCAGACCCCTAAATGGCAGGGTCCCCGGACAGAAGACAGCAGCCCCACGTTCATCCACGGCCCNCCTCTGTCCATAGGATTCTCCAGGCAAGAATAATGGATTGGTTGGCATGCCCTCCTCCAGGGGATCTTCCAGACCCAGGGATCGAACCTGAGTCCCTTATGTCTCCTGCATTGGCAGGAGGGTTCTTTACCACTAGCGCCACCTGGGAAGCTGGGGCCCCCTGCAGACCCCTAAATGGCAGGGTCCCCGGACAGAAGACAGCAGCCCCACGTTCATCCACGGCCTCTCACTGTCACGCACTCGCTCTCCTTGTGGCTACGCTTCTCATCGGCCTTGAGGAGGAGAAGGCTGAGGCTCAGAGGACCCTGGTGACTGGCCCAGGTTCCTGCAGGTAGGACGTGGCAGAGCTGGGCCTTGCAGACCTCAGCAGGAGTTCGGCTGTTGCGTCCTCTCTGGGCCGCTTCCTCTGGAACAGCCGAAGAGTGCCTTGGCTTCGCCTGCCAGGATGTACCTGCTCAGTCAGTGCCCTTCAGTAAAAATACAGTCTTTGTTTCAGCCGCTGAACCACAATCTGTCACTGCATTGTGTTTATGTGATCATAGGTTTCTGCAGACATTTTAACCTCAGTTAGTCGAGCCTCTTCCCACTCTCCCGGCCTCCCCTCCTCTCTCCCAGGTGGGTGGTGTTGGACTGGCCATAGCTTATGTGGCTCCCAGTTACCTCCACGTGGAGGCCGGTTCTCGGGCTGCTGAGGGTCTGGATGACTTCCAGGAATTATCCCACCGATGAAGGAAAAAGAGAACATCCAGTGAAAACGATGAAATAATATTTGAATTTCTTAATGATTTGGCATGAAATGTTGACATTGATGAGCTTGCCTGGTGGCTCAGATGGTAAAGAACCTGCCTGCAATGTCAGGAAGATTCCCTGGAGAAAGGAATGGCTGCTACCCACTCCAGTATTCTTGCCTGGAGAATCCCATGGACAGAGGAGCCTGGCAGGCTACAGTCCATGGGGTTGCGAAGAGTCAGACACGACAGAGAGACTAACACTTTCACTTTCTTATTTCCTCGACATCAGTAAACACAACACAGGGACTTCCTTGGTGGTCCAGTGGTTANTGCCTGGAGAATCCCATGGACAGAGGAGCCTGGCAGGCTACAGTCCATGGGGTTGCGAAGAGTCAGACACGACAGAGAGACTAACACTTTCACTTTCTTATTTCCTCGACATCAGTAAACACAACACAGGGACTTCCTTGGTGGTCCAGTGGTTAAGACTTCTCGCTTCCACAGCAGGTGGCGCGGGTTCGATCCCTGGTCAGGGGATTGAGATCCCACATGCTGTGCAGCCAAAAAAACAAATAAAAATACATAAACATAACACAAAACTCAAAATATGTCCCTGCAGAGAGACCATCAAGGCTACACTAGGTATTGAGGGTTGTCCATCCAAGAAGCAGGTTGGTCTCTGTGGAAGGAAACAACATGCCCTGAATTCTTCCTGCTCATCTGCAAAAGAATTGATCAAAAATTACATTCTCTGTATCAGTTCAGTTCAGTCACTCAGTCATGCCCAACTCTTGGTGACCCCATGGACTGCAGCACACCAGGCTTCCCTGTCCATCACCAACTCCCAGAGTTTACACAAACTCATGTCCACTGAGTCCATGCCATCCAACCATCTCATCCTCTGTCATCCTCTTCTCCTCCTGCCTTCATTCTTTCCCAGCATCAGAGTCTTTTCCAATGAGTCAGTTCTTCGCATCAGGTGGCCAAAGTATTGGAGCTTCAGCTTCAGCATCAGTCCTTCCAATGAATATTCAGGACTGGTTTCCTTTAGGATGGACCAGTTGCTTCTCCTTGCAGTCCAAAGGACTCTCAAGAGTCTTCTCCAACACCACAGTTCAAAAGCATCAATTCTTCGGCACTCAGCTTTCTTTATAGTCCAACTCACATCCATACATGACTACTGGAAAAACCATAGCTTTGACTACATGGACCTTTGTTGGCAAAGTGATGTCTCTGGTTTTTAATATGCCGACTAGGTTGGCCATAGGTTTTCTTCCAAAGAGTAAGTATCTTTTAATTTCATGGGTGCAGTTACCATCTGGAGTGATTTTGGAGCCCAAGAAAATAAAGTCTGCCACTGTTTCCATTGTTTCCCCATCCATTTGCCATGAACTGATGGGGGACCGGATGCCATGCATTCTCGGTATAGAGTGTGGCATTCCAAAATCCTCACTGGACAAAGAGGTGATCAGCGTACAAAATCACAGGGAGTAGTGTATAGAGGTGGTCGGGCGTTTAATACAGAATTTCCGGTTATGTTCCTGAGTTGCTGGATGTTTATGGCTTTGTCAGCCTTTCAGGATTTGTAACTTGTGAGTTCTGTTCTCACTGGAAGGGGAAGTTACTATTCACTGTCACACCTCATATTGGTTTTGCAATTATGGAGATTTTTTTTCCAAAGAAAATCTGGTCAAAACTGTAAGCCTCGGCCCCCAGCTTCCTCTGAAAGCAGGCAATTTACAGGAAAGGGGTGGGCTTGGTCCTGCTGCTGCCTCGCTCAGGATCCTGGCTACCTGGGCTTCCCAGCTCAGCTCTTTCTATATCACTAGGGGCAGCGTGTCGCTCCCGGGGGGCTATGAGATCACCTGTGTGACGCGCCCGAAGGTCTCCAGAATCCTCATAGAAGCCAGTTCTTGCCCCATCCCTCTCTTTTCCTGGTTCATATCCCACAAAGATGGTTGCCATTCCCGCCATGGGCCAAGCTAAATCAGCGATTTATCTTTGCCTACACTCTGAGCTTCCCCACAGAGTGGATCACAGAGCCTGAGAAAGCCTTTTTCAAAAGCAAAATGACCTGTGGGCAACCTCAGCTAATGAGATGAGAGGTTGGGAATCAGAGTCAGAGGGGACAGAGAAGGGGGGCTTCTGCACCAGTGCCTCCCCTAGGAGCCCCGCGGATGGGCCTCGTCAGGGAAAGCCAGGCTTTTGCTGCGTGTGACGCAGACGAGATTCAGCCAGTCCATCCTAAAGGAAATCAGTCTTGAATATTCATTGGAAGGACTGATGCTGAAACTGAAACTCCAATACTTTGGCCACCTGATGCGAAGAACTGACTCATTTGAAAAGACCCTGATGCTGGGAAAGATTGAGGCCAGGAGAGGGGGATGACAGAGGATGAGATGGTTGAATGGCATCACCAATGCAATGGACATAAATTTGAGCAAACTCTGGGAGCTGGTGATGGACAGGGAGGCCTGGCATGCTGCAGTCCATGGGGTCGCAAAGAGTTGGACTTGACTGAGTGACTGAACTGAACTGAACTGAGGCAGACGATAGTCACCATCACGAGTCACCTCAAAAGAGGCCCCACGTGGGGGTGGCCTCCAAGGACGTAGAGGAGGCAGAGCAGAGGGTGGACCAGCCACTCGGGGGCAACGGGGGCCCGAAAGGAGCCGAGGGACTCTTGGGCAGCACCTGTCCAGGACGCAGGCAGGGCCACGCTCCCAAAACCTCAGCCCTGCACAGAACCCAGCTGGACACCAGGGAGGTGCATCTGGAGGAGCTGGAAGCTGGGCGGGGGAATGAGCAGGACCAGGGATGTCTTGGCCTGGTAGGAGGCTGGGGACCACACCCCCATCCCCACCTATGGGAAGGAAATGGAAGAAGTTGCTGGAGGTGGAAACTCCTAAGGAAGGACTGTTCACCCAGGGCAGGGGCTGAGAGCCTCCTGTTATGNTTGACTGAGTGACTGAACTGAACTGAACTGAGGCAGACGATAGTCACCATCACGAGTCACCTCAAAAGAGGCCCCACGTGGGGGTGGCCTCCAAGGACGTAGAGGAGGCAGAGCAGAGGGTGGACCAGCCACTCGGGGGCAACGGGGGCCCGAAAGGAGCCGAGGGACTCTTGGGCAGCACCTGTCCAGGACGCAGGCAGGGCCACGCTCCCAAAACCTCAGCCCTGCACAGAACCCAGCTGGACACCAGGGAGGTGCATCTGGAGGAGCTGGAAGCTGGGCGGGGGAATGAGCAGGACCAGGGATGTCTTGGCCTGGTAGGAGGCTGGGGACCACACCCCCATCCCCACCTATGGGAAGGAAATGGAAGAAGTTGCTGGAGGTGGAAACTCCTAAGGAAGGACTGTTCACCCAGGGCAGGGGCTGAGAGCCTCCTGTTATGGGTGGAACACAAGTGGGGGGGGGTGACAAGGGTGGGGGGAGGCAGAAAGAGGAGGGGCAAAGCCACAAGGGCTCTAGGGAGAGGTGGTGGGAGCCCCAGGTCACCTGCAGACCCCGGGAAGCCCCTGAGCCCACCCCCCTCACTTCCTCCTCCCCCATCAAGTTCCCCAAACAGCCAGGGCCTCCCGCCCCCACCCCTGCTCTGCCATCAAGCACGCTGTTGCTTCGGCTGCCTCGACCCTAGGACCATCTGCTAGTCCCCTCCCCTCCCCCTCTGTGATGCAGGCATCTGGGATTCCCATGAGGGGAAGGGAGTCATCTGAGAGGGGTCTTATTTTCCCCTGATCTCAGCACCAAGCCCAAGGCCTTGTCCCCGGGAGCACAGTTTAAACACCTGAGGAACTGAGTTGAAGGAGGAACTCGGTTCTGAGGCCAACTTCCTAATACTTTATGAGTCTACATGTTAGCCAATTCTTTCCTATGAAGGGCCAAATTCCACCTTTTCAGATTCTGATATCCACTTTCTACAAGTTGGTAACCAAAGTCATATGTATCTACTGTTCATTTGATCAAGGCTTCCCTGGTGGCTCAGTGGTAAAGAACTTGCCTGCCCATGCAGGAGACACAGGTTCAATCCTTGGGTCGGGAAGATCCCCTGGAGGAGGAAATGGCAGCCCACTCCAGCATCCTTGCCTGGGGAATCCATTGGCCGGAGGAGCCTGGCGGGCTACAGTCCATGGCGTTGCAAAGAGTCGGACACAACTGAGCGACTCAACAACAAAAATGTAACCAGAGCTCCCTGGGGGACCCCTTTACCTCCGCATTCATAAAAGGGCCTCATACAGGACTCCTCTCCCAGTTTCCCATTCATTCATTCAAGAGATACTTGTGCTTATTTTGAGCACCTGCAGAGACAGGGGTGTCCTGCCCCTGGAAGGGACGGCTGCTGCAGGCGGGGCAGGTGAGGAGCCCAGAGGAGGCGCGGCCACAGAGAGCTCACCACCTAGCCAGGGAGTGCAGACACCCCAGAGGTTGTTAAGAGGCAGCCCGTGCAAGCGGGCAGAACTGGATTCAAACCCCAGCTCTGCCCTTGGCGGCTGTATGGCCTTAGAAAAGTGACTGCCCCTCTCTGAACCTGTTTCCTCACCTGCAAGATGGGGATATCTGCCCAGGAGGGTGGCTAAGAGGATGGATGCAAGCCCAGCATCTGGCAAAGACGAGTTCCATTCCCTCCTGGGGACACCCTTCCCGCACCCTGCCCCTTCCCCAGACACTGGCCGGACACAGGCAGGCAGGTCGACGCTGGGGCAGGGGGTGGGCACAGAATGGTGTCAGAGGGCCCCTTGCCTGCTTCAGGCCCTGGGTTTCCTGCACACCCTGAGGTCAGCTGCATCCAGCCTGGAGCCCAGCCCCGGTCCCATGGGTGGCTCAGGGATATCCACAGCCTGTGCACAGCTCATCTTCCAGAAGGTGGTGACAATAAAGATCGGCAGATAGGTTTAGAGAGTGGAGAAAGGAAAAGCAATGACCAGCAGGGCGCGGAGATTCAGTGATTCAGGCCTGGGCTCTCTGCCAGGCTGGGCCGCTGCCTGGGAATACTTTCACCCAAGCCAGATGCAAGGAGCCTGAAAACACTCCTCCAGGCTCCGCGGGGGTGGTGGTGGGTTTCCTGGGGAGGAAGTTTCTGGGGACATGAAATCCTCAGGCCCTCATGCTGCTGCTCTTCTGTGGCACCTGGTAGAAAGATCAGAGCATCTGAAGGTCTAGACTCAGCTGACTTTCTCCCTTCCTTCTCCTGTCTGGACTCGGGCAGGCTGTGGTTCTTGTCAGTCAGCACACCCCCTGCAGATTTCTGGTCCTAAAAGTCACACTGTGGCAGGCATTTTGTACAGAACAGGATTTTCACTCCAGGGAACGCAGGAAGTCTCTTTACTTCCAAATGAGCTGTCTTCTGGAGAAAGTCTTTCCACTCAGAAACCATATCACAAATGATGCCAGGCTTCCAGGAACAGCCAGCAAGCTGCTTAACTCGGAGTGTGGCTGAAAATCTGTACCTGTGAAAGGAACACAGTAGAAATCGATACTGGTTGCAACACCAGTAATTTTTTAATAGAAACATAAATGGTTTTATTCATCTGACTGTTGACCCTGGAGAGAAGGTGGCTTCATCAGAGGATGGGGGAAGAGGAGGGCTGTCTCAGTCTGGCTCCCGCGGGCCCCCTCCTATCTCAGCTCCATAGCCTGGAGCTGACATCTCAGCCCCTCCTGCCTGCCCTCTCTCTTCTACTCCTGGGAGCTCCTTACCAAGACTCAGAACGCTGTGGCCATGGTTTCCATGGCGGGCTCAGCCTGATCTGGGCTTGCGTCCCTTTCATACAGGTTCCCACTGGGTTGTGACTTAGATATGTGGGCATGAAGCTCTGTCCTAGATGGAAGGTGCCCAGGACAGCTCCTGACCCAGAGCAAGGTTCTGGAGACGTTCACTGAATGAATGAATGAGTGAACCAAAGTTCCTTGTAGGTCATCCGAAGGATTTCCACAGGAATTAGAGGTGCCAGCCTTGGATCTTTGCCATCTGTGGATTGAAGGCCCTCTGACCTAGACCCAGGTCCCAGGCATGAGGGTTTGAGGGAGCAGGCCGAGATGCAATTCAATGGACAGATAGGAGAATGGAAAGCAGAGCTTTCCGGAGAGGTTAGCAGTGAGAGAGATCTCGGGAGAATCCCCCGCTGCTGCCCAGGCCCCGGCACCCTGCTTCTGGAACCTACTAGGGGCCATGGGCACCTGGAAGGCCCTCCTCCCTTTCCTGTATGTCACCCTGCTGCCCTCCAAGACCTCTCCCCCACGCTGACTTCCCCATCCATAACTGCACACCCTTGGGGGCTGCACCTGCCTCTCTCCCGGTGCGGACCCTTGTTGCTCTCTGCAGAACCTCCCCCAACAACCTCCACCCTGAGCCTCTCCACGTGAACCCCTGGCCCAGCCCCTGTAAAGAGACCTCCTTGAAAGAGGCTCAAAGGTTTAAGTCAAAGCAGCTACTTTCAACCAACACCTCATTTTTTGCAAAGTGCTCTCACCTCTTACTATGACTATTCTTCATCAGATCCGTGCAAGGTGGATATTTCACTCCCGAGTTGTAGGTGAGACAACTTCCCCCACTGGCCTGGGATGCAAATGAAGGGAGGGGGGTTGCTTGAGCTTCACCAGCCCGCCTTCTAAGAGGGAGGAGGAAGGAGAGGGAAGGGAGGAGGGACGACCCAGTCTCTTTGAAGGGCTCCTCCTGTCCAGAGCCTCCTTTCAGAGCTGGCTCCCTCAAGAGCCGCTCATCACTGCCCACCGGCCCTTGGGAATCCACCTTGGGAAGTGCTATGGGCAATTTCTCAAGTGTGAGAACCACCATATGTTACCACACAGGTCCTCTGGTCTCCCAAAGCCTCATGGAGCTGGATCTCCAAGGTGGAGCCTGAAATCTTTGCAACTGGTGGCTGCCACCCCCTCACCGCCCACCCCTCCACACACAGCACGCCCTGCCCACAGGGGACGGAGGTCCTCAGTCTTAAAGAACCCTGAGCGTCAAGGGGTGACAGTGCGTGACTCAGCCTCAGGGGAGGCTAATTGCTTCCTAACTGGCTGAGCTGTCTGTGGGGAGTCCTGCCTGGAAAGTCCCTGGTTGTCACTGCAAAACCACGGACTGGTTTGCCTGGAGCCCGAGAGCTGGCTCCTGTGAAGTTGCCCCAAGAGGAGTTTCTAAGGTGTTCTCAGCCAAAGCAGCTGTCAGGACGGAGCAGGGTGGGCTCTGAAGGAGGTTTCCGTGGGTGCTGCGGAAAAGCATCAGAGAGGCAGGCGGGTTGGGGTCCTAAGGCCTCACGCCCTGCCTTCTGTTCCCCAGCACATTCCTGGTCCTGCCTGTCCTGTCCTCCCCCCTCCCCTCGCCACTTTATCATGTGGCCTCTCAAGCTCTGGTCTGCCCCATGCTGACCAGCAGCCTCTGGGCAGCCCAAGACCCCTGGAGAGGGAAGAAGCAACTTGGAGAGGCAGGCATCCCAGGTGAGAGAGGGCCACATGTGCCACCAGGTGGCGCCATGGGCACAGGACAACCCAGGGGCTGCCCTCCAGGCTGGAGGGGAAGGGAGTGGAAGCCTTAGGATAAGACCTTCAAGCTCTGCACACCCTCCTTCCCGCCACCCGAGGACCTCCAGTGATCAGCCTCCTGGTGGGTGTTTGTCTCTCCCAGGGACACAGTTGTACCAAGAGTCTAAACCTAACAAGGCCATGCCACATGCAATAAAGGTTGAAAAACGATGCTACCTTTGTTCCTCAGATCCTCAGGATTACTTTCAGTCTGGCAGGGGCACGGGAGGGGGCACTAGCTCCTTGCTGCCTCTCCCAACGGTGTCAGCAAGGAAAGTCTTATCTAACTCTGGGTATACATCCAACGGGAAAACCCTGGACTCTGTCCCCTCTGTGACCCCAGGCAAGCCACTTACTCTATTTTGCTTCATCATAAATGAAGGTTGTAATGCTAGCCCCCTCTGGAGAATCAAATGAATTGCAGGACAGAGTAGTGGCTAAAGAGCTTCCCTCGTAGCTCAGATGATAAAGAATCTGGCTGCAAAGCAAGAGACCCAGGTTAGATCCCTGGGTCAGCAAGATTCCCCTGGAGAAGGGAATGGCTACCCATTCCAGTATTCTTGCCTGGAGAACTCCATGGACAGGGGAGCCTGGCAGGCTACAGTCCATAGAGTCGAAAAGAGTCGGACATGACTGAGGGGCTAATGCTTTCACTTCCCTTTTCATAGTGATTAAAAGCAAAGTCAAGGAATGCGAGTCCTTGTTCCGCTGCTTCCTAGCTGTGTGGCCTTAGGGAAGTGACTTACAGTCTCTGAACTGAAGTTTCCTTGTCTGTAAAATAAGGGCAATAATAACACCTACACACACGAGGTTTCTGTGGGGACTGAAGTGTTCAGTACATAAAGAGTCTTTGGAATCATGGCTGGCATGAAGCAAATACTTCATAAACAGGCCAAATTTGGGGCAGCTTGAGCTGAGAAGGGACTTTGGAGAGGGGCCAGGTCAGCCTTCCAGGCCAGGCAGGTGTATTTCAGCATGCAGGGTGGATGGTTTGCACACCTCCAGGAACAGCGAGCTCATCCCCCTGAGAAAGGAGGCTGGTCCACCGTGGACTAGCCTAGTTCACGACTGGATGGGGCTTGTTCAGCTGAGTTGCAGCCCGCTCTCTGCCCTGGGCTGGGTGGTCAGGGCCACTCTGAGAGCAAGGAGTCAGCACCACCCACCTGCCGGCTGCTACGTGGTGCAGAAAGGGGCCCCCAAGGCAAACCCGGGGATCACGAGGAGGGCAGGGAGGCCACCCGCACGCCACTCTCTCTCTCTCCAGTGTGCGGGGCAAAGGGTGGAAGGGAGCAAGGAGCCGATCCATCTGCCCCTGGTGCCCTGGGCGGTGGGGTCTCGGAGCCAGAGGAGGGTGACACTCTCCATCCTGACTACCAGGCTGCTTCTCAGGGGTCCCTGGCAGGCTCCTCCTGGTGCTGGGGTCTACAGGGAGGAAGGAAGTGACTTCCTGCGGGTAGGAGAGGAGAAGCGTGGTCCCCTTCCGCTTCCTGTGCCCCCACAGCCCACAGTGCAGCCTGGAGAGGAGACATAGCAGATTCTGAGCATCAGGGCCAAGTGCAGCTCTGGAACCTCACCTCGCTTGCTCCCTTGGGGCAGCTGGAAATCCTGTCTGGGGGCTCTGTGTTCCTCCCTAAATGGGGAACACCTTGAGGACAAAACTGTGACTTATGTGTACCCCCACTGCCTGGCACACAGTAGGTACTTAATAAGTGTGTGGAGGCCAACGACAGTGACCTCATTGGGAAAGCTTTAGTCTTTGTGTGAACAAGGCGCTTTAGGACTGCAGGGGACTTGTGTGCTCCCCCATGTCCTCCTTCACAGCTGCCACCTCCTCCATGAAGTCCTCCTGGTCACCCCTGCCTCCCTCTTTGCTCTGTACACACTATGCTATTGAGGCAGGCTGGAGCGGAGGCTGGAGTCATCCTGAGTCACTTTCCCTGGATGCATTTCTTAGCTGTGTGACCTTGGACAAATTTTAACTTTCTTGTGCCTCATTGTCCTTATCGGTAAAATGGGAATAACTATAAAACCTGTGTGTGAGTGTTAATTGCTCAGTCATGTCTGACTTTTTGCAACCCCACAGACTGTAGCCAGCCAGGCTCCTCTGTCCATGGGATTCTCCAGGCAAGAATACTGGAGTGGATTGCCATTCCCTCCTCCAGGGGATCTTCCCAACTCAGGGATTAAGCCCAAATCTCAAGTCCCTGTGTTGGCAGGTGGGTTCTTTACCACTAGCACCACCTGGGAAGCCTGATTATAAAACCCACCTCATGGGATTGCAGTGAGCATTAAATAGATGTGTAGATTAAAATTGTCTCATACGTGTGTCTGGCGTTGGTTGAGTAACTGCTGTGAACTGCCATGCGATTGTGTAATTGTGCGGACGGCTGCTCTCCCACCCAAGACGTGGGCTCCTGGAAACAGGCTTTCACTTTTGCATTCTCCTGTTGAGGCCAATGCCTGGGGAGGAACAGGTGCACAGCAGAATGCGAAGAGATGACGGATGGACAGAAGGATGGACAGACGACTGGGCGACAGCAGGAGCTGAAATGAGCGGGGCCCTCGCCTGCAGACTCAGCTGCGGAGGCCTGGCCCAAAGGCTGTGCCCCGGAGATGCCAGTGGAGCCTTACATGGTCTGCTCTTCCTTTCACCCACTGATCGCAGCTCCCCC